>PVKH010009841.1:0-18585 GCA_004027955.1 Chaetophractus vellerosus
ATCATATATTGCCATTTTGCTTACTTTCATACAGGTCACAATTGACCTATTACTGCCATCACATCTTCAGAACATCATTAATATTCTCTAGACAACCAGCACTACTGAGCAACAACAGCTGTTTTACAGACAGGAAAACACAGGTAGATACTCAATTATTAACAAAGAAAGAAAGAAAAAGAAAATCGTCACACGAATCTGAAATGAAACCTCTCTGTAAAGAAGGATGTATGCACCTGTGGCTGAAAAGTATAAAGGATAGACTTAAAAGAAAAAAGGCTTAAAAGAAGAGAAATTTGAAATCATGAAAGTCAAGAACTAATATACTCTTTACAGTATTAGTCAACTACAAATCCTTCATGAGATCACTTTAGCTATGTGAATTTTAACAGTTTGTTTTTTGTATTTCCCTTAAGAAGTAAATATTGAATAATTGTTTTAGTAAGGATTACTACCTTTGCAATCACCACTTTCGAATCACTGAAGAGATTGCTGTTAGTTCCGGTTACTCTTCAATATTAACAAGAAGCACTACGTTAAATGTATGCATTTAAGGGATTTCAAGATCATAAAGTTGCATTAATATTAACACAATATGTCAATGCATAATTGACTCCATCAAAAAATGACAGATGGGTTTTTAGGTGAACAGGTGTCTGCTGCTGCTGAAGCTATTTTCTTCTTGTTGTGGATTATAAACATATTGTCATCAAACAAACAAAATAGTTCTGTGTATTTTTTAACCCATTTATGTAGGAAATCAACTAGGAGGTTTTTTTTTCACTGATTCATAGTTAGAAATGGACTAAATGGTGATAGAATCTAATATATTTTCTCAGTTCTACTATGTCTCACCAAAGTACCAAATAGTTACCCAATTTATTCCATTTCTTGAGAACCATGGAAACAATTTTCTTCTTCCTGTTTTCTCCCACCATTGTTCAAGTGTACAGGATGTATAACATCCTGAAGGTCAGTCATATCACTTCTATTTCTGCCAGCTACTGCTGAGAAACCAGAGGGAAATCAATGATATCTCTTTGTTTAAAAGGATGGTGATTGATTGCTGAGAAAATTAATCTTATTTTTTCTGCTTATGAATTTATTACAGACCCACATTTAGTGAGATAGGAATTGTGTAAATCCTGCATTCGTTCAGAAGATATAGAGATACAATACTCTTGTGTGGCCCCAGTTTGAGAGCAGAAGAAGGAGTGACACACAGTTTGGACAGCAATGTGGGTATACCAGTCACATGACTTGATAATTACAGTTTTCAATTCACTTCCATGCATGTAATTTAAAACTTCATTGTGTCAAATAATGAACATAAGATTAACATCTGGTGTTCCCATTACTACAAAAAAAAATTTACCTCAGAAATGGCAATCTTGAGTAGATTTCAAATCCCTTTGAGAGTTACTGAGTCTTTTCAAACTGAGAATAAATCTAGTTAGAGTGAATAGTAGAAGAGAGAAACTGAGGGGAGATTTAATTATGCACCTGGGGAGTATATATTTTTATGACTGTTGAATATAAAGAAAGTATTGATTTTCACTTAAATTTATCAAGTATTTGCTCAATACCCTCTAGATACATGGAATTACTCTACACATTCTGCAGTGTGCAAAAAGCAAATAATGGTGGTCTGACCCACAAGGAGCTTACAATACTCTCAATGATGCATGTTATACTATGCATAAATTAGAGTGAAGTTCGAATGAATGAGAATAAATTAAATGCCGAAGTGAATGAAACAATTTCACAAAAGAGAGAAGTCACTGAGGCCTGACAGGTTAAACAATAATTCTTTGAAGTACATCATATATGTACTGTATCTAAAAGGTTTTGAAAAGATTGAGGAAAGGCAGGAAAGTATGTTATTTATTGTCTACTATGTTAGGTGAATTAGACATAGGCCTTGCCCTTGAGATCATAATTGTGAGGAACACATAGTCACTTTCAATATATCAACAGTCAATAGGTGGATCATAGTAAAATATCTGTTTGGATAGATATTTGAAGCAACTGAAGACCCTTGAATAGGGAAGCTAGATCATGAGTAGTATTTCAGAATAATTAACTTCACATGGAGTTTCTCATCTATCTATACATAACGAAAAGAAGCTGTTGAACATCTTCTCAACTTTTCCATATATGTATTAGATACAAAGAAAAAGAAACATAAACTAAACTAATTTTAAGTTGTTTCCCTGTATGGGAAAGTCTTATTTTGCTGACTATTTCTCAGTCTTTTGTTTAAAATAGCTTTCCTCTGTTCTTACTTATTCAGTGCTAAAGAAAACTAGGAATACATTACTGAAAATATGTGCATATACATTGAATTATATCTCCTTGTACTGACCTTGAAATTTAAGTGATTTCTTCAAATGTGCTTAAGTGGGTAAAATTGTCAGCTTGGAAATCAAACACATGATTCAATGGGAAAATCCATTGGGCAAAGACTGGTAGAGAAAATCAGCATAATCAGTGCCAGTAAACCTATCAGCACAAATAACAATAGTTCAGAATATTTATGGCAGGGCAGATAAAATTACAATAGATATTTGATTTAACTGTCTATATTACCTTCCTTAAGGCAAAGTGGTAAAAGCCAACATTTTATTTAGACATATGTGATTTAAGGTTATTTGGGGAGCTGTTTGTTGTAGCCATAGATATCATTTATATTAACTTGCTGGCATAACTCAACCATTACATGAATTTTTCCAACCTTAAAAGGACTTCTTTGTAATTATTTTTCCAGTGTCTCATTTTGTACAAAATCCCATGATGAAATATTTAAATGGCTGAAGGAAATTCGTGTCACTATAAAGTCTCCTAAGGTTTGCTATCATTACTTATTTCTAAGATACTCCTCCAAAATTTATATACATACTTTGTCACCAAATATGATATGGGCAAGATATGTTTGCTTTCTCTTTTGAAAGGAAATAAGAGGGTTGAGAAGCTGGTGAATAAATACTATATATCCAATTCACATGTCTCTTCTGGGCTTCAGAAGTATTCATTCATCTCTAAGCTTACTTTATCGCCATGTAGTATCCTCTACAAGAAAAATCAAATGATTTCAGGCCACTATTTAAAACACATCCATGAACTTCCAGTGCCAGTCGAGATTGTAAACCCACTACAACTAAAACTCTAGACAGAATACAAAAGCAACTCCCCAGGGTCTCTGAAAATCCTGCAATAACAAATGGATTGGGGAAGGAAGGGAACACTTGGAGTACAACCTGTACTGCAATGAGATTTTCCCCACTTCTATTTCTCAACTTTGACCCCAGGGTAACCTAGTTGCAGAACATGTAGTGGAATAACTGAGAAAAACCCCCTGTTTCCAGATGATCAAGAAAAGGGGACTCTGCGAGCTAGAGAGTGAGGGAAGAATCTGTTTTTCTCTCTTAGTTCTATTCCAATCCTACCCCAAGATCAGCCCTGCACTGTAGCAGCAGCAGAACCTAAAACACCAAGAGAAAGCCTCTGCTTCTGGTCAGAGGAGCAGGTTAGTGAGGCCCTGGCATCTAAAGAATGTGGATGGAGTCCTCGTTATTTTTCTCCATTTTTTTTCTTGTTTATCCTAAGAGCAGCCCCAATCACACATATCATGGCAACATGCAGGGGACTAAAATTCTGAGAGAAAACATCCATCTGGCCAGAATAATTGGGAAAAGGGGTACCTGGATGCCAGGAAGTGTGGTAGAAATCTCAAGGAGGAGGACAGGACTGCAGAAGGGGGCATACCTAATTTTGTGAAAGGACCATCTAAAGACTCTGGCTCAGAGACTCTGTGTACTTGCAACTCCTACTCTACAACTCAATGGACTCACCCAGGACACCTAGTTGGGAGTTGATGATGGACGACGGCTATGCTGGGAATGGAGAGAGCCTGAAGCCGCAGGCAGGATAATCTCTTCCATTGTATCCACAGGATATAAGCCCCCTCTCCCTTGGTGATGGAGGGGACATCACCATCCCAGACTCCACGGGACTGGGGGAAGAACTATGAACTAGAATGGACTTGTTGGTGTCCTGCTATAGACTTGTGATATATGCAATGGAAGAAATTGCAAAATTATGTGGAGCCAGGGTCACTGGACACTTTGGGGGCAGGGAGAGGGAAGGGCAATTGTAATGCTGGTTTTTGGGGGAATTGGGAATTGTCGTGGGTGATGTTGCAATGGAGTTTATAGGCCATTTTGTATCATCATGTATCATGCAGAACTATGTGGGAGAGAGGGTCGTCTACAGACTGAACTGTGATCTATGCTTAATGGCAAAGCCCCAAAATGTGTATATCTATCACAGGCGTTATGCCACATTGATGAGGGATGTGTATGTGGGAGGCTGTGGGAGGTGTGTGGGGGGGTGGCATATGGATACAAATGGAATTTCTGTGTAAGATTTATGTAATCAATGAATCCTAAAAATATATATAGATATATAAAAAAATTTTTTTTAATTTAAAAAAAAAGAAAAAGAAATAAAGGTCATAAGATCATGAATCAAAAAATAAATAAATAAATAAATAAAATAAAAGTTTATCCTTGAAAAAAAAAAAAAATAAAGACTCTGGCTCACTCACTAGTTGTGAATTTACCAAACAGACACACAGAAGCATAGTGAGGCTTTGAAAACTGAACTACCATATAAACCTCAGCTCAAGTCCCAGACTAATCCTTGAGTGGCCCATGCATGGGACAGACTGAAACAGCTTGGCAAAGGATTTGAAAACTAAACTGGCATTCAAACAGAAGGTGACACATATCTTGCAGCTTAAACCTAAATAGGTTGATTGCCTGCTGAGAAAAAAAAAATCAACATTCTCCAGGCAATTTTAATAGAACCCATATTTACACAACATAAATTCAAAATTCCCAAGAAAAATCCAAAAATCTCAACATACAAAGAACCAGAAGAAATTAGACAATTTTCATGGGAAAAATGTTTGCATTATCAGACAAAAGCTTTAAAGCGGTTAACATAACCATGATCCGTGAGGCAAAGGGGAACACTCTTGACGTTCTCAGCAGAAATAAAAAAGATTCAAAAAAGAAGCAAGTGGAAATTTAATAATTAAAAAATGCAATATCCAAAAATTAAAATTTTGTTGAATGGGTTCAATAGCTGAATGGATATGGCAGAGAAGAGAGTAAATATATTTGAAGATGGATCAATAGAAATTATCCAATTAGTAGAACAGAAAGAAAAAGTTTGAAAAAAATTAACAGAACCTCAGGGACATATGGGACAAGATCATAAAGTCTAACATCAATTTCATTAGAGTACCAATAGGAGCTGAGATCGAGAATGGTACAAAAGATATATTTGAAGAAATCATGCCTGAAAAACTCCCAAATTTGGTGAAAGATATAAATTTACAGCTTCAAGAAGCTCAGCCAACTCCAAAATAGAGCACATTCCAATAAAACCATGCTTAGACACATCATAATCACATTGCTATAAACAATATAATAATATATATATACATATATGTGTGTATATATATATATATATTAGCCAGGGGAAAATGATGTAATACGGAGACTAAAATTCTAATGCCTGCTGATTTCTCATGCAAATCCTTACAGGCCAAAGACAGTGGAATATCTTGAAATTTCTATAGGAAAAACTGTCAACCTGCAATTCTGTATACAGGAAATATATTCTTCAGAAACAATAGTTTAATGAAGATATTCTCAGATGAAGAGAACTAAGAAATTTTGTTGTGGGGGTCAGCTGCAGCCCAGTGGATAGGGCGCCTGTTCACCACATGGGAGGCCCCGGGTTCGGTTCCCGGGGACCCCTCCAAAGCAGGCAGACTGCCTTGAGAGGGCAGCGGGGCAGAGCCACTGTGGGCAGGGCAGAGCCGCCATGGGCAAGGCAAAAGCCGCCACAGGCAGGGCAAGCCGCCCGCGAACAGAGCAGAGCCGCCACCCGTGAACGGAACAGAGCTGCCCACGAGCGGGGTAGGCCGCCTGTGCGGTGGGCTGCCTCGGCATGCCACTGCAACGGGGGGAGACAAAAAGCAGACACAGAAGAATGCAAAAAGATGAACACAGGAAGAGCAAGGGGGGGGGTGGGAGGGGGATATGTAACAAATAAAAGAAAAAAAGAAATTTTGTTGTCAGACACCCTGTTCTAAAAGAACTGCTAAAGGAAATTCTTCGGGTTAATGGGAAATGATAACAAATAGTATCCTGGATCTTCAGTAATAAAGAAAGATGGAAAATATCTAGTTAAGTGTAATAAACTCTTCTCCTTTTAAGTCCTTTAAAATATGCATGACTATTAAAAACTCTCTCCCTCTGTGTGTGTGTGTGTGTGTGTGTATGTGTGTGAATATATATATTTATATAATCTGCTTTTCAATATGTATCAATGCAATATGGCAACTATAACATTAAGTAGGAAGGAGAGGACCTATATGGTTAGAAGGCATTTTAATTGAAGTGATAAAATATTAACTCTGAGTAGTCTGTGTAAGTTAGGTAAGTATATTGTAAATCCTGGAGCAAAAAAATAATCCAGATGAAGGCAGTAAAGCTAGAATGGGAATCTCAAACCCTTCTACGAGTTTCTCTTTCTGTCTGTAGTTTTTTTTCAGCATACATTTCCCTGATCTGATGGGTCCTTAAAGGCTGTGCTTGTTCTCCCACCAATCTCTCCAAGTTTCATCACACCACTTTCCTATCTTCCAATTTTTATGAGGGAACTGTGGTTTACTATGTTCAAGTCACATGAGATTTGTTTCAGTTTGGGTAACTATTGGCCACTGCCCCTGGTATCCATGCATGCACGGTTACCTGGGCCTGGTACATTTCTACCTGCTCCACCCCCCACCCCCCACTTAACTCCCCCAATTCTACCCTCCTTCAATACATGCATACACTTCACCTAACTCCCGCTCATCTTTTAGGTCCACTTCCATTTCTGTTGGCTGAAAGGTTTCCCTGACCATCCTCTCCATCTAAAGGAATTGCCCTTTTAGTACACTCATGTGCACTGACAGTTTCCTTCATAATGTTTATCACAAGTTTTAATTATAAATGGCAGCCAGAAATTCTATATACAAGGAAATTAGAAGGGAAAATCTGGTTAGAAGAGGGCTAGGGCAATTGTCCTGAAGTTATGCTTACATACATTGTTGTCACTTAAATAATGAAGTAAAATATGATATTATTACATGCCCATCTTCCTACCCAGAATTACGCACGCATCTGCCAGGGTTTGTGTGTGGGAGATGAACAAGGATGTTAGGATTGTTAAAGCAGGGATACAAAGAAATAAAAGGGTTTATATTATTTTCTGACATTTGCACACATGTATGCTAGCATATGTGTATGGGGGGGGAGAGAGAGAATGAAAAAAGATGAAAACTTTTGCAAGTCTGGAAGACTCAATTTATATAATATCTTGCATGTTGTTGCAAAAATACCCCTTTTCCTAGGAAGATATGATATAGAAGAAAAGAGGCCCAGAGCCATTCTAGAGGGAGGAGAAGAACACAGAACCCGGGATTATCATTCACCCCTGGCCTTGGTGTGGGGCCTCAGGCCACTAGGGAGAAATGGGGTGTTAGAAACAATTGGGTAGGTACAGAAGAGAAAATGGCAGCTAGAGGCACGATTCTCAAAATATCTCAAAAGAAATACTGGGAGAACGAATGTAGCTCAGTGGTTTGAGCACCTGCTTCCCATGTATGAGGTCCCGGGTTCAATCCCCAGTACTGCCTAAACAAAATTTAAAAAAATACCAGCCTCTAAGAAAATTTCCTTACAGCCTATTCTCAACACAACAGCCAAAGCAATCATCTAAAATATTAGCAAGATATGTGACTCTTCTTAAACCCTCCAAATCTGGCTTATCTCACTCAGAGTAAAACCTAAAGTCCTTACAACGACTCTCCCATGACTCTACATAACCTGCTGGTCAGTAGGTCTCTGTCCTCTCCTCCTCTGCTGTCCCTCACTCACATCGGTCCAGCCACATGACCTCTGTGCTAGTCCTCAAATGTACCAGGCATGCTGTTACGCTAAGGTCCCTGCACATGCTGTTCTTTGTCTGGAAACCTGGTCACTCAGACCTGCCCAATCCCTCACCTCCTTCCAGTCATTAATGTGGTGTCCATTACTGCAGTTCTCAATCGCAGTGTGTCTCAGTTGCAGTGTGTCTGAAATTGCATTCTATACTCCCCAGCACGTCCTCTCCCCCATTCCTTCACCATCTAACAAAATATTTTACATACTTATATGTTTGCATATAGGCTTCCTGTTTATTTTCTGTCTGACCCACTAAAATGTAGGCTTCATAAAGACAGAGACTTTTATATGCTTTGTTCCTCACTTGTGTTCCAATGCTGAGAGCACAACACATTGTGGGTTCTCAATAACTATTTGTTGGATGATTTTATTCTTAACTGTATCTCCAGTGCACAGAGTACTTCTTAACACTTAAAAGATACTAAAAAATATGTCACACCAAGAGAATGTATTTTTTTAAATGCATCAGTAAAGGTAAAGAAAATGGGAACTGAGCTACCATCCTTTTGAATGAAACAAATCATGCATTTTTTTTGCATTAGTCACTAAAATTGTTAGAGTATAAGGATGGACTTATACTCACAGAGCAGATGGAGAATGTCTCCTCATGGCCTGGGTATTCAATGGTTTGCAGTGCATACACCATTTGCTCTTAAATCATGGCCCCTAGAAAATTCAGGAGGGCCAGAGTCAAGATACATTTATTTATAGTGAACCAAGAGGGCTACAGACCCTTGAAATCCTGATAATACAACATGCCTTCCCTGAAAAGTTCTTTAGATGTTACACAGGCAAACTAGACTTTTGCCTTGTTAATTCCTCACCCACCCTTATAATTATCTTCAGTCTGACTTGGAAACTTACTTAATATTTAAGCACTCCCCTTCACTGATCTATAAAAAACGGAAATATTACATCCCTCATATGGCTGTCCAAAGGATTTGAAATAAGGATTTTCAAGTTTCCAGCAGGTAGTAAGGTCACAAAAATTGGCAATTTTTATGAGGGAATGAGACATCCTTTGTGCTTTATGGGCAAGGCTGGGAACAAACAAGTACATATGGAATGCAATAAATAAAACGAATATTTTGCAGTCTGAGAAGGTGTAAAGCTCCAAGAGGAAATAATTCTCTCATTTTCAGTAGATGTAAATGGAGGAGGCTCCGTAGAAATGTAATGGGCACTTCTAAAGATAAGTGGAATCACTCTGATTAATGTTTTTATCTTGAATGTATTCAGCACATTTCTCAACAACTTCAAAACATTCCATACATGCTCCATTGCTGTTACTTTGATACAGGTTTATCATTATCATCATTCGGTTGAAGTGAAGATAAAGGCATTAAGTGACTTTTTAAAGTTCTACATTTAGACCAGAGCAGAGTCATACAGTCCAGGATTTCAAATCCCTAAGTATAATGCACTTTCCATTAAACTACATTATATAATGCACTAGACAGGCTTATGTGCATGTGACATACAGAGATATGAAAGGAAAATCAGCCAAGTGTTTACAAACATCCAGGTGTTTGGGGTTGGGCCAACAATAATGTATTATAACAACTTTTTGTTGTTGCTGCTATAACTTTTCATCTAGATTTTAGCATTAGGTGTCTGGACAAAATTATTTGGAGCCCAAATAATTTGCTGGAGCCACTACTTTTATTTATTTATTTATATTAGAGCAATTGTAGGTTTATGAAAACACCATGCAGAAAGTCCAGAGTTCCCATACTACCCCTCTCCACACACATACAGTTTTTTCCCTATTATTAACATTTTGCATTAGTGTAGTCTCTTTGTTACAATTCATGAAACAGTATTATTATAATTGTGTCATTAAATTTAGTGCACTGTTTACATCATGCTGTATAGTTCTACAGGTTTTCATGTGTGTGTAGTAACTTACATACAACCTAAAAATTCCTTTTATTTCCTGTTTGGAATATATAATTCATTGGTGTTAATTACACACGCAAAGTTGTGCCTTCATCCCCATCATCCATTGTCAAAAGTTTTACATCACCCAAAAAAGAAATTCTCCACCAATTAAACATTAACTCCCCTTTCTCTCTTTCCACTGGCCCTTGATAACCTTTATTCTAGTTTCTGACCTCATAAATAGGCTTATTCGACTTATTTAATATGATTAAAATCACAGTGTTTTTCGCTTTGTGTCTGCCTTATTTGACTCAACAAGATGTCTTCAAGGTTTGTCCATATTGTAGCATGCATCAGAATATCGTCCCTTTTTATGGCTGAATAAAATCCACATTTTATTTATCCATTTATCTGTTGATGGACACTTGGGTTGCTTTCACCTTTGGCAATTGTGAGTAATGCTTCTATCAACATCAGGATGAAATGTCTGTTTGAGTCCCTGCTCTTAATTCTTTTGGGTACATACCTAGAAGTAGGATTGTTGGGTCATATGGTAATCCCACACTTAACTTTCTGAGGAATTGTCATACTGTTTTCAACAGTATCTGCAAAATTTTCTGCCAACAATGCATGAGTGTTCTCATTTCTCCACATCCTCTCCAGCACATATTTTTCATTTTTTAAATAGTAGTCATTCTTCAGGGTGTGCGATGATGGTATATCATCGTGGATTTGATTTGCATTTCTCTGATACCTAATAATCTTGAGCATCTTTTCATTTGCTTACTGGCCATTTGAATATCACCTTTAGAGAAATGTCTATTCAAAACTTTTTCCCACTTTTTACTTGGGTCATATGTCTTTTTAATTTTTTTTTTATTTTTAATGAAGCTTCAGATTATATAAATGTTACATAAAAATCGTAGGAGATTCCCATAGGCACCATCCCCTCCCCCTCCCATACTTCCCCACATAAACAACTTCCTTCATTAGTGTGGTACGTTTATTACAATTGATGAACACATATTGAAGCAGTGCTACTAACCATGGACTATAGTTTACATTATAGTTTACACTCTGCCCCACACAATTTTGTAGGTTTTGACAAAATGTATAATGGCCTGTATCCATCAATGCAATGTCATGCAAGACAATACCAATGTTCCAAAAATGTCCCCATGTTACGTCTGTTCTTCTCTCTCCCTCCCCTCAGAACCTCTGGTGGCCACTGCCATTATATCAATGATAAACCTTCCTCCATTGCTAGAATAATAATAAGGCTATTATTATTCTAACATGGCTTTTTATTGTTGAGTTATAGAATTTCTTTATAAATAAGTGGTATTAAAACTTTATCAGATATATGGTCTCTAAATATTTTCTCCCACTGTGTAGACTGTATTTTATTTTCCTAATAAAGTCCCATTTTTCTCTTTTTTCTTTTGTTGGTCATGTTTTCGGAGTAAAGTCTAAGAGACTACCAATTAGAATAAGGTCCTGAAGATGTTTCCATGTTTACTTCTAGGAGTTTTAAAGTTTTAGTTCTTATGTGTAGGCCTTTGGTCCATTTTGAATTAATTTTTGTGTATGATGTGAGATAGGGGTCAACCTTCAATCTTTTGCATATGGCTATCCGGGTGCCCCAGGACCATTTGTTGAGGAGACTATTCTTTACCGCATTGAGTGGACATGACAACTCTGGCAAAATCAGTTGGCCACAGGTGTGAGGGTTTATTTCTGAACTCTCAATTAGAACCCATCAGTCTATATGTCTGTTCTTGTGCAAGGAGCATGTTGTTTTGGTTACTATAGCTTTGTAATAAGTTTTAATATCAGGAAGTGTGAGTCCTCTAGCTTCATTCTTTTTCAAGATGGTTTTGGTAATTTGTTGCCACTTCAAGTTTCATAAGAATTGACTGGTTGGTTTTTCTATTTCTGCAGAGATGGTTGGAATTTTGATTGGAACTGTGTTGATTCTGTATATTGCTTTGGATAGAATTGAAATCATAACAATATTTTGTCTTCCAATCCATGAACACAAGATATCCTTCCATGCATTTAGGTCTTCTTTACTTCTTTCAACAATGTTTCATAATTTCCATGTATGAGTCCTTTATATCCTTGGTTAAATTTATACCTAGATATTTTATTATTTTAGCTGCTATTGCAAATGGAATTGTTTTCTTGATTTTCTCTTGATTTGTTCATTATACCACTGATTTTTGCATGTTGATCTTATAACCTGCCACTTTGCCAAATTCATTCATTATCTCTAGTAGCTTTATTGTGGATTTTTTCAGGACTTTCTATGTATAGGATCATTTTATCTACAGATAGGGAGACTTTTATTTCTTCCTTTTCATTTTGGATACCTTTTATTACTTTTTCTTGCCTAGCACCCAGTAGAGCTTCCAGCATGATGTTAAATAAGAGTGGTAACAGTGGTCATCCCTGTCTTGTTCATGATCTTAAGGGGGACATCTTTCAGTTTTTAACCATTGAATATGTTAGCTGTGGGTTTTTCTTATATGGCCTTCATCATGTTAAGACCTTTCCTTCTATTCCTAATTTTCAGAGTGCTTTTATCAAGAAGGGGAACTGAATTTTGTCAAATGCTATTTCTTCATCAATTGAAATGACCATGAGATTTGTTTTTCTTCTTTCTTTTAATGTCGTGTATTACATTAACTGATTTCTTGTGCTGAACCAGCCTTGCATACCTGGGATAAATCCCACTTGGTCATGGTGCATAATTAATGTTGGATTATTTGATAGTATTTTGTTAAGGATTTTTTGCATCTATATTCATGAGAGATATTGGTCTTTAAATTTTTGTTTGTGATATCTTTATCTAGTTTAGTATTAGGGTAATGCTGGCCTCATGGAATGAGTAGGGAAGTGTTCCCTGCTCCTTAATTTTTTGAAGAGTTTGAGCAGGATTAATGGCAATTACTCTTTGAATGTTTGGTAAAATTCACCAGTGAAGCCATCTGGTCCTGAACTTTTCTTTGTTGGGAAGTTTTCATTATTAATTAAATCTCTTTAATTGTTAATGATCTGCTGAGATCTTCTATTTCTTCTAGAGTCAGTGTAGTTAAGTTTCTAGGAATTTGTCTATTTCATCTAGGTTGCATAATTTGTTGGCATACAATTGTTCATAATATCCTCTTTTGATCCTTTTTATTTCTGTGGGTCAGCTTAGTGCCCCCACTTCATATCTAATTTTAATTATTTGCATCCTCTCTCTTTTTCTTTGTCAGTTTAGGTAAAGTTTTGTAAATTTTATTGATCTTTTCAAAGAACCAACTTTTGGTTTTATTACTTCTCTGTTTTTTCCATTCTCCATTTCATTTGTTTCTGCTCTAATCTTTGTTATTTCCTTCCTTCTGCTTGCTTTGGGTTTAGTTTGCTGTGTTTAGGTCTTTGATTTCAGCTTTTTCTTCTTTTGTGGTATAAGCATATAAAGTGATAAATTTCCCTCTGAGCACTGTCTTCACTGCATCTCACAAGTTTTGATGTGTTATGTTCTCATTATCATTCATCTCAAGATATATCATCATTTACCTTGTGATTTCTTCTTTGATCCATTGATTGTTTAAGAGTGTGTTGTTTAATTACATTTATTGAGGATTTTCCATTTCTCCATCTGTTATTGGTTCCTAGCTACATTTCATTGTGGTCAGAAAATATACTTTGCATAATTTCAATCTTGTTTAAATTTACCAAGAATTGTTTTGTGACCTAAAATGTGGTCTATTCTGGAGAATGACTCATGCACTTGAGATGAATGTGTATTTTGCAGTTTTTATTTGGGAGGGTGAAGTATTCTATATATATTTTTTAGTCCTAGATTATTTACCGCATTGTTCAAATTCTTCATTTCCTTTTGGATGGTCTCTCTAGATGTTCTATCCACATAAGAAAGTCATTCATTTGAGTCCCGAAGTAGTATTGTAAAGGTGTATATTTCTCCCTCTAGTTTTGTTAATGTATATACTTCATGTGTTTGGGGGCACTGTAGTTAAATGCATAAATGTTTATGATTATCATTTCTTCTTGGTGTATTGATCATGATATATTTATATATAGATAGAAATAGATATATAGATATATATGTTCTTTGACTCTTAACAGTTGGATCCACTTTTTTTTTTTTAAAGATTTATTTATTTTATTACATATCTCCCCTTCCACCCTGCTGCGGCGATGCGCCGAGACAGGTCACTGCGCAGGCGCGGCTTTCCCCGCTTGTGGGCGGCTTCTGCTTCCATTCACGGCCGGTTTTCAGTTCGCAGGTGGCTGGCTGCGCTCCATTCACGGGCGACCTGCCCTGCCTGTGGCGGCTTTTGCCCTGTCCGTGGCAGCTTTTTGCCCTACCCACGGCGGCTCTGGCCCGCCCATGGCAGTTTGCCATTCTCAAAGCGGTCTGCCCACTAGGAGAGGTCCCCGGGAACCGAACCTGGGGCCTCCCATGTGGTATGCTGGTGCCCTATCCACTGGGCTATCGAGCCGGCCCCTGGATCCACTTTTAATTCTTATTTTTCTATGAAGCCTGAATGTTTAACTCTTCAAGATTTTAATTATGAGAAATGTTTATTTGTGAAGCCATCAAATTATACATCTCTTCTATATCTAAATACTATTTGATGCAATAATCTTAGATATAAGTCTGAATTTTACATTTTAAACCCTTAGAAATGAAGGCCAACAAGTGTCGGAGAGAATGTAGAAAAATTGGAGCCATTATATTGCTGGTGAGAATGTAAAATTGTGCAACTGTTTTGGAAAACAGTCTGGCAGTTTTTCAAAATATTAACAGTTACATTATTGCCAAATAATTACACACCTAATTTTATATTCAAGAGAAATAAAACATATGTCTACATAAAAACTTGTACATGAATTTTTAGAGCAAATAGTATTCAGAATAGCCATAAAGTTAAAAAAAAAGTCCATCAATTAATGAATAGATAAATAAATGTGGTATATCCATACAATGGATATTATACAATGACAGATACAAATGAAGTTCTGGTATATTCTACAACATGGGTAACACTTGAAAACCTTATGCTAAGTGAAAGAAGTCAGTTACAAAAGATCAGATCTATAATTCTGTTCATATGAAATACCTCAATTCAGCAAATTAATAAAGACAAATTGGTTTGAGTTAGGCATGAGGAGCAGAGTAGGGGAGCAATGGGATTGACTGCTAATGCATATGGGTTATCTTTAGTGGGAACAAAAATGCTCCAAAATTAGATGATAGTGATGGTTGCATATCCTGTGAATACACTAAGAAGCATTGCATTGTTCACTTTAAATTCGTGAATTACATGGTATTTGAGTGATATCTCAATAAGGCTGTTGAAAAAACTCTAAAGCTAGTAAGGACTTTGCTTGCTTTGTTTCTGTAACCAACCTGGATTGGAGAATTGCTTTACTGGCAATCCTCTGATAAATCAGATTCAGTTCATAGCACCAGGCAATCCAAAGGAATGAAAAGAAAGCAAAGTGAGACCAGATCACTTTGGCAACTAGTGTGAGATTTGGAGTTTGTCAAACTCCCAATTTCCTCTTCCTGTCAAATCTTCACATTTTCTAAATCCTTTCAAACCATAACATTCTTTAAATACATAACAATTAATATTATAATTTTACTATTATATTGGTCGAGATATTAGAATATGTTAAATTTTTATATAATGTTCATGCCATGAGATATATTAAATTAGCAAATTAGCAGAAAAAATTCAGGATCCAGTAGTAATGAGAGTGGATGGTTCATATTGTAAGCAGTACTTTAGACATGTCTAAAGAGAGAATTGATAATCTGAAAATAAAGCTGGAGTCAGATGTTATAAACAGAAAATCTGTTTTGAGGAATCCTGAGAAGAGCGAACAGCAGGTAGAAAGTTCTGGATGCTATAGAAATTACATATTGAATGAATTGAAAATGTGACAAGAAGACAGAACATGAGGAGACTGGGAAGTAAAGGGGTTGGGAGATGAAACAAGGCCATGGTGTACCATGGAAGGCTTGTGAAGATGACTGGATTTCATTCTCAAACAATGGGAATGTATTGAAGAACTTTTAGGTGAGTGATAAAACAGAATTTGAATATTAAAATATTTCTTGTTTCATATGTTGATGAGAGGGAATGCAAAAGTCTATTTAGGGGGATAAATTTGAGGATATTTTAGCAATATAGGTAAGAGAATGTAGTCCAATTTATTCTACTGACAACTGAGACCAAAAACAATAGGAAAAAAATCATGTGATATAACTCAGCAGGAAATGGGAATGCATTAGAGGTTGCAGAAGTGAAGGGACTGGAGTCATGGATGACTCAATACCCTGTTCGAGTGTGGGTATCAAGAATGGTGGTGATATACTCAGGGAGAAAATAGATTTGGAGGTTTAGGGAAGTAAATAGAATTCAGTTTAGAAGCAAGATTGGTGAAGTGCCTGTAGAGACACACAAGCAGGATAGGAAACTCAGAAGACCAATTAAGGTTTGTGATAAAAATTTGGGAATATGGACAATTTGAATCATAGGAATTCCAGGAGTTTCACAGTGAGAAGAGAGGAAAGTCCTGAGTGACATCTACATCTCAGGATAGAAATGAATTTCTGAGCAAAGGAATGGGAATTAGCCTTGACAAGAGAAGAGAAACCTCCTTCATTATGATAATGTTTTATCTGAACTAATATTGAAATACAAAAAATTCTCAAAACCATTACAGGTAGTTATAATAGTTTTGCTGAATTGATAAATGTCATTCAAAACAGGCATTCCATAAAAGTGCATCCTCAATAGATTAGGTTGTGAGTTACTAGCATTGTGGTGGTTTGAAGCTGTATGTAACCCAGGAAAACATGTTCCTGAATCTAATCAATTCCTGTGGGTGTGAACCCACTGTTAGTAGGACTTTTTATATGAGGTTGCTTCAGTTAAAAAGCTGTGGCCCACCTCAACCAGGATGGGTCTTAATACTATTACTGTAGTCCTTTATAAACAGAGTGAAATTCAGATAAGAGAGAAAGCCACTGAAACAAGAAGTTGAAGTCAACAAACCCTGAGGGAGAACGGAGAGGCCAGGAAAGGCCACTGTGTTCATTGCCATGTGACAAGCTAAAGACCAAGAATCACCAGAAGCCAGCTCCAGAATACCACAGCATTTGAGGAGAAAGCAACGCCTTGATGAAACATTGATTTGGACTTTATTGTAGTCTCAAAACTGTAAGCAAATACATCTCCATTGCTTAGCCCAACCCATTTCATGGTATTTGCTTGAGCAGCCTAGGAAACTAAAGCAAGCATACAGCTCAGTTTACTCGTGGCTGTATTATGCTTAATTTTCTTGTAATAAGAAGGTTGGTCAATAAACTGCTTCTTTAAAATTTGTGATCAGATAAGAAGTCTGTGTTAGAATATAAATCAACTCTTTTGTTCAGCAGACTTTTGAGACAAGCACATATGACATTCTAGATGAAAAAGGAAGTGTTGGTATATATTCCAGCTCAAGCTTTTGCTGTCATGGTCAAGTCAGCTAGAATTGGCAGATTGGCCTTTTAAGCAGTAGTGCTGGGAACTTTCCTTTCCCACCATGATAGAACAGCTTGGATAAGACCAAATCCCCTGCTCAAAACTACTATAAAACTGAACAATACACACTTTTTAAAAAACTGTTTGAAAGCATCAGAGAACAATCAATGCAGTCAGAACTTGCAGAACTAAAATCACAAAGAGGAAGGAAATACAATAAAGTAAGTCCTGCATTTATCACTTTACTTCCTCAGAGCATTTTCTGATTTTGCATTTGTATTGGGCAAAAGGTGGAGAAAGCAAGCGGAAGAAAAGCTTCTATGAGGCGAAAAGGCTAAGCAGACTTTTTAGTAGTTTCATTGTACCAGGGAAATAATAATTTGAGTTCAAGAACTCCTGCTAGAGTAATTATGAGAATTAAATGAGAATTCATCTGAAGCCAGGACCCTACTAAGATCTCAATAAATATTAGTTACAGTGGATAAAAACGCCTTAGAAGAGAAAAGAAACAGAATATATTTGGGAACATGGAGGGTCAGGCAGATAGAAAGACAATGCCAAATATTGTTCTGGAGACCAAGGCATAAGAGATTCTCTAGAAGGGGAGAAAGGCCTTAAATGTCAAAAATTACAAAAATATTAAGGACAATAAAGAAAATGATTGAGTCCCTAGTTCAGACAATTAAAAGTTCTTTGTTAAGACGTTTCAGTTAAATAATAGGGATAGAAAGCATATCATGAGGACCAAATGGAAACAGTAGTACAAAATACTGAGCAATCTTGAAAAGGCTGGTAATGAAACAAAGACTATGAATTTGTAACATCATAAGTTATTGATCCCTTGACAATTTTAAAATTACTTCAAACTTACTAGCTGTTTTGGTCAGCCACAGGCGTGCCTTTTGAAATATACCAAAGATTGGTCGGTCTTCATAAAGGGTATTTATTTGGGGTAGAAGCTTACAGTTACCAGGCCACAAAACATAAATTTCTTCCCATACCAAAGTTCATGTCCTGGAGCAAGATGGCTGCCGACGTCTCCAGGGTTCAGGCTTCCGGATTCCTTTGTTCCCGGGGCTGCGTTTCTCTCC
>PVKH010009842.1:0-10000 GCA_004027955.1 Chaetophractus vellerosus
TTTTTTTTTTTTTTGAGGCTATTTAGAATTTTCAGGAAAACATATATTTTCTCCTTGAAAGAAAATTTGCATTCTAGCAGGGAATCTTCAGATCTTAAAATTTGCAGTAAACACAACGAACCACAAACATCCTTAAAATCGTACTTTCTCATCACCAAAGGTTCAAAGAAACATTTTGGAGAAGAGACTCCAGAAATAATTCTAAAGCAAGGGTTGGATGCGCATGTGAAAGCACTTTTTTAAAAATTTGTTCCAATTTTATTGCCAACATTATCGCTTTTATTGCAACTCTGAAAGACTGGACAGATAAACAAACATGCACTCAAACCTTTTGGCCTGTCTCAAAAACAAAGCCCTTTAAAAAATATTTGTAACACATTTTCTTTGTTCCTCCTGCACAACACTGATATCAGTCTTTTCCTTTCATAGCACCAAATGCTGACCCAAGGAGCAGGTAATCGCAAGTTCAAATGCACAGAGTGCGGCAAGGCTTTCAAATATAAACACCACTTGAAAGAACACCTGCGAATTCACAGTGGTGAGTAGCAGAGGTGCTGGTGTTTGCATTTACATTGTATTTAATTAGGGGAGGTTTTTTTTTTTAATTTAACATGTATATACCTAAAATTGTTCCAGAAACTAGGGAAGTTTTTAAAAATTGTGTAAAATTTGTACAGTTCTGTTTGTAGCACTTTGGAACTACTAATTTATTTCAAAAACTATGTGTGCCTGAGCTGACCTCATGAGATGTATGGTACCATCTTATAAAAAGAATAAGAATGCGTACACTTCTTAAAAATTCCAAATGCTTTATTATCAAATCATAGACGTTCCTTATTCTCCCTTCTATAGATTAAATATTGCTGACATAAAGACACTCAACTGGTAATTTCTGAAGGAAATCCATTTTTGAAACTTAACCATGAAAGAAAAAGTTGAAGAATTTTGGATAACAGATTACATATGATAAATGTTTCCTGGTTCCCGAGAGCTATATATTACAGAATAACATCCAACCACTGAAATTTCTTCTTGATAACTAGTTTGATAGCTCTGCCAAACCAAATTGGATGCTATTCAAAGGACTAGTTGTAATGGTAGAATCAATGGAATCTCCACCGAGTTGATTAAAGCCATGGCTACACTTCCCTTTAAATACTGTGACATCTTCATGGTGCTATTGACCATATATTAATCTGACACTCTGTTTAAATGGGAGGCTGCCAATGGCAAGACAAGATTTGGGATCTAGGCTGGGAAAGGCATAGTTAGCGCTCACCTTCCACAGCTAACATCTTGAACAATGTCCTCCCAGGGTAGATATAGCCCAGAAACAGTATGGTAAAATAATTCTAATCTATGCACATAGAATGTAGAGGTGCCTCATCGTGGTTTTTTTTTTTTTCATTTAGTTTTACAGATTCTCGTCTTAGTAGACACATACAGTTATTATCCAAACAAACAGTGTAATGTTCATTTTCATTATCATTTTAGGTGAAAAACCATATGAGTGCCCAAACTGCAAGAAACGTTTCTCCCATTCTGGTTCCTACAGTTCACACATCAGCAGCAAGAAATGTATTGGTCTAATCTCTGTAAATGGCCGAATGAGAAACAATATCAAGACGGGTTCTTCCCCTAATTCTGTTTCTTCTTCTCCTACTAATTCAGCCATTACCCAGTTAAGAAACAAGTTGGAGAATGGAAAACCACTTAGTATGTCTGAACAAACAGGCTTACTTAAAATTAAAACAGAACCACTAGACTTCAATGACTATAAAGTTCTTATGGCCACACACGGGTTTAGTGGCACTAGCCCCTTTATGAATGGTGGACTTGGAGCGACCAGCCCTTTAGGAGTTCATCCATCTGCTCAGAGCCCAATGCAGCACTTAGGTGTAGGGATGGAAGCCCCTTTACTTGGATTTCCCACAATGAATAGTAATTTAAGTGAGGTACAAAAGGTTCTACAGATTGTGGACAATACGGTTTCCAGGCAAAAAATGGACTGCAAGGCTGAAGAAATTTCAAAGTTAAAAGGTTATCACATGAAGGATCCATGCTCTCAACCCGAGGAACACGGAGTTACTTCTCCTAATATTCCACCCGTAGGTCTTCCAGTAGTGAGTCATAATGGTGCCACTAAAAGTATTATTGACTATACATTAGAAAAAGTCAACGAAGCCAAAGCTTGCCTCCAGAGCTTGACTACTGACTCAAGGAGACAGATCAGTAATATAAAGAAAGAGAAGCTACGTACTTTAATAGATTTGGTCACCGACGATAAAATGATTGAGAACCACAACATATCCACTCCATTTTCATGCCAGTTCTGTAAAGAAAGCTTTCCTGGCCCCATTCCCTTGCATCAGCATGAGCGTTACCTTTGTAAGATGAATGAAGAGATCAAGGCAGTCCTGCAACCTCATGAAAACATAGTCCCCAACAAAGCCGGAGTTTTTGTTGATAATAAAACCCTCCTCTTGTCATCTGTACTTTCTGAGAAAGGAATGACAAGCCCCATCAACCCCTACAAGGACCACATGTCTGTACTTAAAGCGTATTATGCTATGAACATGGAGCCCAACTCTGATGAACTGCTGAAAATTTCCATTGCTGTGGGCCTTCCTCAGGAATTTGTGAAGGAATGGTTTGAGCAACGGAAAGTCTACCAGTATTCAAATTCCAGGTCACCATCACTGGAAAGGAACTCCAAGCCGTTAGCTCCCAACAGTAACCCTCCCACAAAAGACTCTTTATTACCCAGGTCTCCTGTAAAACCTATGGACTCCATAACATCACCGTCTATCGCAGAACTCCATAGCAGTGTCACGAATTGTGATCCTCCTCTCAGGCTAACAAAACCTTCCCATTTTACCAATATTAAATCCGTTGAAAAATTGGACCACTCAAGGAGTAATACTCCATCTCCCTTAAATCTTTCCTCCACATCTTCTAAAAACTCCCACAGTAGTTCTTACACTCCAAACAGCTTCTCTTCTGAGGAGCTCCAGGCTGAGCCTTTGGACTTGTCATTACCAAAACAAATGAAAGAACCCAAAAGTATTATAGCCACAAAGAACAAAACAAAAGCTAGTAGCATAAATTTAGACCATAACAGTGTTTCTTCATCATCTGAAAACTCAGATGAGCCTCTAAACTTGACTTTTATCAAGAAGGAGTTTTCAAATTCAAGTAGTCTGGACAACAAAAGCACTAACCCAGTGTTCGGCATGAACCCATTTAGTGCCAAACCTTTATACACGGCTCTTCCACCACAAAGCGCATTTCCCCCTGCCACTTTCATGCCACCAGTCCAGACCAGTATCCCTGGGCTACGACCATACCCAGGACTGGATCAGATGAGCTTCCTACCACATATGGCCTATACTTACCCAACCGGAGCAGCTACTTTCGCTGATATGCAGCAAAGGAGAAAGTACCAGCGGAAACAAGGATTTCAGGTAATGAGAACTCTCTCTTTGCTCTCAAGAGTGGAGATGACAATTATAGATCTTACGTGCATGTAAGAAAATGAAATCTTAGTGAAAACATCAAATGCTGTGTTTGCAGCAAAAATAGAAGAATTGACTTTAACTTGAATTTAAAATGGAGTGGGCTAGAAAAATAAATGGATGAAACAGTGGAATACTGTACTATGTAAGCACATTTACTTTTAAAGAAGATAAAGAACTTAATGCTTATATTTGAGATTTATTTAGATCGATCTATCAGCTTTTAAAATTGTATATTGGTAACATTTGAGAGGACTTAGGTGGGTGCTAAAAATTAAAGTGTATAACAGTCACATACCTTTATAGATGTTCATGATCTAGAATAATACATATGCAAATTTGATACCATATATAAATCTCAGTATACATTAATGGAATACACCTTGTTTTGTCTAGAATAGTTTATTTTGTAGGTATTTTTTTTAGAATATGTTGTACGGTCCATGTGACTTCCCATGTAATTCTCAAACTAATAAATAATACAAGGCTTACCAAATGCAAAGAGCAGGTATGTTTTAACCTTATGGCATATAATCCCTGTTCACAAAATAGGAGCATAAATAGCAGCACACCTCCATAACAGCTGTTCTAGTATTCCAATTTGCAGTGCATCTGCCCTCTTTGTAAATGTATTTAAGCCTGTATAATCTTCTCTAATATTAATTAGTGCAAACGTAGTCTAAGAAAACTGAACTGTGGGCTAGCAAAAGGAAATGTACGTTTCATGCAAGTTTGCACTTCTTTGGATCAAGACAAAATAAATATCAAGAACTTTAATAATTTACTGATCCACATTCATTATTGCTTAATGCTGAAGGCTGTTTTAACATAGATAGAACATTGATAAAATGTGTTATTAATATTCTCTATTTCAAATTAGAAAATTAAATATAAAAATATAGCTTGAGGCCTTTAGTTGGTAGACATACATTTAAATAGATTGCATAATAATAACATTTTGTACCTAAATATAAAATTCAATTAAAATGGGGTTTCTACAGCTACAGATCATTCCTAACATTAAGCACACTGAAAAATATGCAAATGCAGATCTTTAACTCTCACTCATGGATATTTCCTGATATAAAGAAAATAAAAGATTGTAGACAAATTTCTACTTTTCTCACCTTTAGGATTGACCCTGAACAACAGTGAGCTCAACCACACAAGACAGAGTAGGTTTACATTTTTGTTGAATTGTGAAACATCATAGGTTGTCCGTGGAAAATAATTTTTAAAAATTAGATTGATTAATGGCAGTCACTTCCAAGGTTCTCCAAATGTCAGCCTCTTCGCAGTTGTTTGGTGTAAAGGCAAAGAGAAGACACGGTGTTGAACTATGTGATTATATCACAGGGAGAATTGCTTGATGGAACGCAAGACTACATGTCAGGCCTAGATGACATGACAGACTCCGACTCCTGTCTGTCTCGAAAGAAGATCAAGAAGACAGAGAGTGGCATGTATGCATGTGACTTATGTGACAAGACATTCCAGAAAAGCAGTTCCCTTCTGCGACATAAATACGAACACACAGGTATGAGTGACTTCGACTAGCTAGTTAGAGCTTCCCGGCCTGCTGTACATTTCATAATATTTAATGAGTACACTTGTGCAACATAAGATGTAGCATATGCTGATACCTTCAACAAGGAAGAAATAATGCTTTTGCCTGGCTCAGTAGGACTTTTTTGTTGCCTGTTTATTGGATCATTCATGTGTTTATGAGTGTGCTTGTCTTCATATCTTCTGAGTTAATCTGTAAACCAAATTTACAAATCATGTTAAAGAAATATTTAAATGGCCAGGGCAATGAAACGGTATGACACAAGCCAGTTATTGAAAATATCTTCAAATTCTTTAGCTGTGCTGAACCTATATATGTAAAAAATTAATGAAGATTCAGTTAATGATATATTGCTTTAATCTTCCAGCCATCAAATAAACCACCACTTGAAGGGTGATTTTGTTTGGTTTTTATAAATTGACCACATTTTAAATAAACTATAAGCGTAAAAGAAAAGTTATAAGTAAAGTAATAGGCCAAATGAGCCACTGAAATTACCTATATTTATAAAACTAAAATAAAACTTCTGTAATTTTACTAGTTTATTTCAAATTCATGCATTACTAATTAAGAGCAATTATATAGAGCTGACAAGACAACAGCCTAATTCTTCCCTATAAGTAGAGAGCGAGTGGGTCAAATTTTAAAAAGAGAAATGAAGTAACATGATGTGAAGCAAGTATTATTTCCCACTCTCTGAGACCTGAAATCAGTGCAGTTCTGCAGTGGAGCTATGTGTTCCCTCACCTCCCGCCTTCTCCTACTACCCTTAAAAACAGCGTAACTTGGGCTTATCCCTGTCCCTAACCCATCCACATCTCGTGGGGAGTCTCAATCAAAATATTGGGGGGAGAATATAGAAAAATTCTCATTTGAAAGCAGGAAGTCTAGTAACGAACATTTTAATCTGGAGGAGAAAATATTAGCCCAACATTTATACTTTGGGGGGAAAGTGATGAAGAGACAGGGGAAAAAAAAATAAAAATAATAAAAGAAAGAAGAGAAAAGAAGGCAATGGAAATACTTCCATGGCACCCTGTGTACTGATCCAAAAATATCCTTGGGAAGCACTTATACTCATCCTCTTCCCTTATTCCTCACTGGGCATGTGCGGAGGCAGCACAAGTGTGCAGCCTAGCCTGAGAGTGGGGGGCAGGTGGGTGATTTCTGTACCATTAAATTTGTGAGGAGCACTAGGTTGATAAATTTACAGTCACTTACTTCAGCCATCCCAGTTTTCTTTCACTTCCACTATCTGATATTAACTGCTATGATTTTAAAAGTCGAACTAATAGTTTAATGATACTTTAAAGACAACCTAATTTGAATAGCCAATGTAAACAATGTTTCCAGTTTTGTGATATAATTCAATGTTTGAAACCTCAAAACTTTTCCTGCATTTGTCTTTTACTGGTTGACATTTTCTTTGGTACCACATCCTATTTGAGCAGTTACAAAGTAAAATATTTCCATACCTGAGTTAACTTTAATATTTTAATCTAGTTCTAATGTATTTTGTATTTCATTATTCAGCTACAATAGGCACATCACTGAAGGCATCTTTCCTTATCTGATTATTATATGACCATAAGCAAACCCTATCATTTACTACATGGTGAGTGTCAAACCTTTATTTTAGTGAGGGTTATCAAACATATTGACATGTAATCAATATATTTGTTTCTTATAAATTAGAAAATCCATAAATGACATAGGTATACAGCTAATAGAGAGACCCAAAAGTTGACAAACCACAAATATACATAACCACTACAATTTGAAAAATAAAAAACTGCACTTAAAAAAATAAAACTAAATGTTCTGGTCCTTTAAGATGTGAGAAGACCTGCTGCCTAGAAACATATTGCCTAGCAACAGGATGCTAACCATCCAATGGTTTCTCTAAACTTGTGATTAATTATCCTCCTGTTGGCTTCCCAGCTTGTCAGGTTTCCAGTGTGTTAACTTTTTGGTCTCCTGAC
Organism: Chaetophractus vellerosus; assembly: GCA_004027955.1. Classification (NCBI taxonomy): domain Eukaryota; kingdom Metazoa; phylum Chordata; class Mammalia; order Cingulata; family Chlamyphoridae; genus Chaetophractus; species Chaetophractus vellerosus. The sequence goes on from PVKH010009842.1 coordinate 7,065, forward strand.
CAAACATCTCATGACATTACTACTGTCGGTGTATTAGGTTCCATCAAAGTGAAGTTCTTCGTGAATTTTCCATCACTATGAGATATATAATATTAGGGCATTTTCCTTCCATAATCAGGCCCGGAAAGCCTTTTATTTGTTTATATTAAGCACTGGTAATATTTTAAAAATGTATTAATATGAAAATTATAAGTGAAAATTGTGTCTGGGTTGATTGAGTCTCAGGTTGGGAAGCAGAGTTCAGTGATCATTTGATTATGTGTTAATTATCAATGTGTCATTGATAAAGTGTATTTGCTACATCTGTCTACAATGTAACATGTAGAATAGTTTACATTAAGAAGGAAATTATAAGTTACTGATTCTTGTGATCCTTTTACCTTGACCTATTTAATTTATTTCCTGGCAGATACCAAAGTCATAATACTTAATTTTTCTTACCTATGGCTTATTGTTTGCTTGCTTTTTCTGGGACCTAGGAATGGGACAGGAGAAGGAAATATTACATAAATGTTAACTTCAATAGAATTAATTGTCACAAACAAGGACTGTGAAATAAATAGAAGATCCAAAACTCCTATTAGGCACTATCAAGAACTGATTTGTATTCCACTAAAATTGTAATCTAACATACATTGAGTGCTTTCTCTGTTGAGACATTGTAGTAGGTGCTTTTAAACCCTTTTTATTTAGAAAAATGTTTCTGCTATTGAGTAGATAAAACCCAAGCTTTAAATAAATTACCAGTCAATTTTGTTTCTCAGTTATATGATAATTTTTTATCCTTCAAACCTCCCATTTTATTAATAATTTCACTTTTCTTCCTAGCTGCAAGGTGAATCATGAACCTAGATATTAGAGGGAAAAATTACATTTAAAAAGTTTTGATTCTCTAAATATCAATTTGGATGTTTTTCTGAACCTTGCACATGTGTAAATTTAATTCCAGAATATTTTGATTTGATTCAGGCAAAGCAATCAAACAGTTGAGAGAGAAAGAGAGAGAGAGAGGGAAATGTCCAAGTCAGTTCCTACTTAACTTGAACTTATCAATACTTATCAGTGAAACTTCTGGAGATAACAAGACTATTTAGTGCAAAGTATAGGTAAAAACTGTCCCCCCCCGCCCCAATGAAAATTCTTTTGCATGGCATAGTAACCGAACATTTTATTCTTTCAGATTGTCAGCTCATCATGTAGAATTAATCAAGTTCTGTTGTAAGCATATTGTTTATGACTGCATGAATTTCCCAAATATTGTAATTCCTTATAACCAAATATTATCTGTATCCTAGGCTGCAGTTTAGTGGACATCCCCAAAGGATTTCTAACAAGGCTTTAAACCTGTGCTGGAGAGGGTCTTGTCTCTCTCTCAGGACATTGTTCTGTGTTGCCTTCGTTTGGAAAAGAGAGCCATATCAGCTGTAAGGTTCATTCAAAACTATTCACAGGCTCTGCATGAAGTGACCTTACTGGTTGACCTCTGTGTGCTCCTGAGCTGATGAGGGATTAGTATCCAAAAAAGAACTTAGCACAATTCCACTCCTGTGCACATAGTAGCGACTAAAGCACCAGGAAATTTTTTATCAAGTATTTCTCTTATCTCTGTCCAGACTCATTTCTTCCATGTACTTTTGTCCCGATCTATGTTATGCATTTTGCTTAGAACTTGGGAAATTATTGAAGACATATTCATGAATAAGAATAAAATTGTCTAACATTGAGTGCTTACCATATGCAATTCTTTTATTAAACACTGTACATATGTTGTCTCCCTGACTCTTTATGCCCAGTTCTCAAATTGGGCCCCAAAATAATCTCCCTTTTACTGACAAAGAACCTGATCTTCAGAGAGATTAACACGCCTAAGATGCACAGCAGATCAAAAAACAAGGATTTGAATCTAAGCAGTCAGACTTCAGAACCCATTTCTGATTTTTAACATGCACCATCCTGCCCCTGTTAATGAACTGCAGCCATTAGAAACATCTTATCCTGGCCCTGAGAGCATCTATTTGTTTGAGGTCCAAGTCCACACAAGAGAGACCAAATTCATAAAAGAACATCCTGAAGTTTCCTGGAAGGCAAAACCTCTGTCTTTTCCCCAAATACTCTTCTGCTTCCCACCATGGTGGCCTGGTCAAATGGAAAAGCATGCTATCTTTCCAAACTCTTGGCACTCCATTTGATTTCTCCTTTTTGTTATCCAGTTTACCTCATTCAAAACATCTTTTCAAAAAGCTCAGAAATGGCTTTTGAGTAGTTCGAATTATACTTTTTTCCCCCCAGTCTATTAGAAGCCTCATTAGTCCTAGTAGGTTATTAGAATCTTCTTTACTTCCAATACAAGTAATAGTCACCAAGAAATATCTTTCTGATCTCTTCATTTATAGGTAAATATTTTTTTTTCCTGTCCTAGTATTTTGCCTCACCACATCTATCATCACTAAATTTATATCGGACGTTCCCATAAAATATAGACCATTAAGGAAATAATATTTAACGGTCTGGAGCATTTTCTAAATAGTGGCATGCCCCACAGGCATTCAATAACATTACTGAGTACTAATTGAGATTATCTACCACCAGATCACTGAATACCTGAAGTGGGTAGAATGGGTTCCTAATCTTAGAACATGATACTTAGCAAGTGAAAATGGGGTGAAATCTACTAATGCTGGTTTAAAATTCAATTTGCTGAAATGCAAGTTTATATTAGGGGAATATAAGCACATAGCTTCATGTATGTTGTGACGGTACATAGTGCTCTACATGACACATTTCTGACTTTAACTCTGGAGCATCAGACTGATAATTTTTTTTTGTCAGTTCTATTTTGGAAATAAACTTTTAAGTATGGCAGCTATGGAAGGTGTTGAAGGCATTCCAGTGCTATTTGTGGCCTGGAATCAACCAGATGTGTTTAGGCTTGGCAC
>PVKH010009842.1:15000-18595 GCA_004027955.1 Chaetophractus vellerosus
ATTTGAATAAATATGAATATATTTATGAGATATTTTCCACAATCAGATAACTAAATAATTATCATTTTTTATCTTTCTATGGATATAAGCCTTAACGAAATCAAATCTTAGTCACAAATTTAAGAAAACTGCCCAATAATAAGTTTACATTGCTTGAGTAGAAAAATTGTTGACCACGCTTTTGCTCCAAGAGCGTGAGTCCATTCAGAGCTGTAGGGTCCTGGATATACACACAAACAAGCATGTGTATATCTGGAGCCCCACACACTGTAATAAACACAGCTGCATTTATTGAGTATGTGATCCCATGTACACGTAAAAATATTCAAACAAACACACTCAGCAGATTTATTTGATTGTGCAATGGGGCAGTTATTCAAATAAACATGCTCAGTGCATTTATTTGAATCTCACATTGCATGTTCATCAATCACAGCACTAAAAAAAGAGGGGGAAAAAAAACACCAAAGAATTTACATGGGAAAAATATATGTGAATACAACCTTATTATAGATTTTATAGGGTAGCCAAAGTTATGGCTCCCTCCTTAACTGTAACTCAACTCTTCTGTATCCAATGACATTTGTTTCTAATGATTAATTGGTTCACTCACTTGATCATGATAGCAGAATGACCACAGCATTCAGATTCATGGAATAAAGAACTTTACTAACCTGAATTTGGTAGGGATGTGAAACCTCTAAATTTGAAGAGCGGAATAATTCTTTCTAGACATTGTACATCAAGGGGGGACACTGGTTAAATTATTATCGCTTTAATTATCACACCTAAATTTCAAAAGTTGTATACATGCAACAAAGCATTCCTTCATTTGAAGACATAAAAAAATTACAGGTGACTCATCTGATCATTTTATATATTAATAAATATTATGGCTTATATGTGAACACATGGCAAATCATATGGGTGTACCAAGAGGCAATTTATGCCTCTCATAAGTATGTACTGACATAACCTAATATACTAAAATGGGGAGGGGCTTTTAGTCACTGAAATATGCATCGTGTTACAAAGATGAAGAAAATACATGGCTTGTGCCCATCATAAAAAGAGTCAGACTGAAGGTTTAGCTTTGGTTTTTATTCAACTAAATTGTTAAACTGTGCACAGTGATTTTTTTTTTAGAACTTGAGACATTTGTGATGTTGGCTGTTTAAATCTTTGTTACCTTCGCTGTGAATTGAAATTGTACATATTTAGTAAATCATGCAGACAAAACAAACTTTTTAGACAATATTTTTATTGGAGAGTTTTCTTTTCCTGTATCCATGTTAAAGAAGAAAAAAAAAAGACCTCCTTTCCCAAAATAAAAATGTCAATACTAAATTTTAAAAAGTATAAAGGAATGATTGCTTCCTTTAGAGATAAATATTTAAATAAACGTCGAGATAATTGGCAACATGTTCTTTTGGGCTAGTAGGCCGTGTCCAATTTTTTGGGTCTGATGTTTCAGAGGGCCTCTGTTTCAGGGTTGAAGATGATACATTAATCACTGAATTAAACAAATGCTATTCAATAAAAATAAATAAATCCTTCAGTCTTCATTTGTAAGTGAAATATGGAATTAGAGAAATGATACTAAGAGGATATGATGCTGAATATGCCACAAGCTAAAACTTTTTCTATTAAAACAGTCGCCTACCACCTGCAATCTAGTATGACATGTTAAAAGGCTCCAAAATATTGAAAATAGAAAATGAGCATCACGGTTCCCATTTGGCCTTGAGATGAATATGACAAAGATTCTAATAATTTTCGTCAAAGAAAATGATAAGTAAAAAATACATGAAGATTAAAGCATTGACAGATGATCTTTTAAGTATTCTAATTGGTCTTTCTCATTCATATCTTTGATTCTACAGAAATTGCAAATCCTGATGATCCTGATTTGTAAGTGCACCCAGGCAGCTTTTCTCTCTTTCACTCCAGAGAATATCCCTGTTAGATTTAGAATGAAGGATAAGACCCCAAAATGTTAAAAATAGACTACTGTCCTGGCAGGAAATTTAGCGTTGGTACCACACAGAACTCAAAGGTAACTGATCTAACATAGGGAAACATTCAGAGAAAGATTTGTGCATTATAATCCTGTTCTGACCATTTTCAGAGCAGTCAGAGGGTAGTGAGAGTGTGTGTCTAGGGTGCATGTGTGTGTGTGTATGTAGGTTTGCTGTTTGTGTGTTTACACTTGACTAGCTAGTGTTAAAAAACAACACTCGGGAGGCGGAAGGGGTGTGAACAGAATGCTTTTGAGACATTTTATACATTACTATATCACATCATTACAAAAAATTTCTTTATCATGTATAAGCTATACCAACAATAAAATAAAGAAAATATTAAATTATCTGTACTGATTTTATAGGGAAATTAGATTTTAGTCTACAACCTTTCCTTAAGAGAAAGAATCACTTTTCTCCATTCCTAAAATAATTTTAGTTTAGGACAAAGAATCACAGCTATACCCCATTCTATTTTGTTTAGGAAAAGAGGAACACAGCCTTTAAATAACTTGAAAAAATATGGATGAGTAAAAGAAAATAAATTTCGAAAGGAAACTCAAGTACACCCCTACTATCACAGAAAACATTATGGTGGATTTAGTGACCACAAGCAACCTAGACCTTGGTTTTTATGTCTCTTCTGAAAGACACCACTTCCAACACAAACAATATTTCCCAACCCGGCAGTGCAGTCCAGGATTGGTACAGATATAAAGGGGAGAACACCAACTATTGAATAACCCTCAACCACTTCCTGCAGTCCTGAAACATTCTGTGGAGTTCAACCACTTCATTTTTGAGCATGCTTAGAAAGTGTGAGCTCATAGGTTTCTGGTGAAAGGTACATCTAAGCAAGAGGGAAAAAAGAGAAGTACAAACCACTCTGCCCAACTTCTTCTAACCTTTAAAACACCACTATTGGGTAGACTAGGCTTAGGAATAATCAGCCTACCATCTACATAGACACTTTTTTCTTTTCTGCGTTATATAGTGCTTTCATATTATCAAAGGCAATTCCACAAAAGAAGACATTTTCACTCATTTCAAAATAAGTGGTGATGGGACATTCAACAAAATCTTATCAGAACAAGAAGGATTCTAAACAAATATCTCCTTAACATGTACTATCTTGATTTAAAAAAGGAAAATTTGAAAATAAAAACAAAGAAAAGAAATGAAAATTTGAATGACTTGCACACTTTTCCAGAAATGATGTCATTATCCCTGAGTCATGTGCTTTCATATACAAATTGACCTATAACTATGATATAAACTCCTCTGTGGCCTGACCAAATTATAACACTCTTGGTGTCTATATTAAAATTGTCAAAAATCTTGTTCTCATCCTTCAATAAACCTCTCCCATGAATCGGGATGGGGATGGTAGGTATGTTTGTAATACTTAGAAAAACAAAAGCAGTAAATTAATATATCACCACATTTTACAGATGAGGAGCCTGAGGCCCACATAGACTCCGGACCTCACAGACAGTTTGTTTCAACCCACCATGCTCTAGGAAGCAGTCAGGCTCACTCTCAGACTGTCAGAACCCCAGGTCTAGGCACTCTCC
>PVKH010009843.1:0-18592 GCA_004027955.1 Chaetophractus vellerosus
TTTTAAAAAAAAAAAAAAAAAAAAAATTGTGAAGTTTTATTTCACAACGTAAGAGGAACTGATGACACTCTGATACCAACATCTAACCAAGTCTACTGTTGGACAAAGGAAGGTAAGAAAACAAAACAGTGTTATATCCCAAGCCCCAAAGCCAAAAGGAAGATATACATTAGATTATAGACTCAATTGACATAAAAAACAGCCCATGGCCTTGATTTTTTTCTTTCTTACTTTCGTTTTTCTTTTTTTACTAGTCTTTTAATATTGCTAAAGTGTGGCGAGATATTTGGAGGTCCAGGGGACTGAAAAGAGGACTAGAAGAAATGATTTTCTGTTAATGTATTAGCAAGTTATTATAATTGTTTTAACTTTCTAATCTTAGATTCACAGATTAGTATATTATAATGAGATAAAAATATCCTTAGAGAACATTTACTTTTCCCATAACCATGCCACCAATGCCACCTTACAGAAACAAAGTCTTAGAAAGGTGAATCTAATTGTGCAAGATTATACCCTTATTTCCACCATAAAAAGTATTGAATGGATGGCATTCAGTTCAAGATGGCAGAACAAGTACAATTCTCTACTTCTCTCTTTGTGACATTGTAACCATAGAAAATATATTTTTAAACAATAAAAAACAGCAATATTGGAAAATAAGAAAGATTATAAAGTAGTATGAGAAAATACTGGAAGAGAAAAAACAGATACGACCTGATCATTGAACAAGAAGGAACAGGGAAACTATGATCCCAAATACCAAAAGTAGAAGGGGTCTGATTTTCCAAGGGATCATCAAGAGTTTCTCCATGCTCAGAGTTAACAAATTCAAAGAGCAAGACTAGACTGTGCAAAAATATAAAAATAATTATAGAACTACACTGGAAAACACAAGACCTGTCCCTCTTATTCCCCTCCCTCAAGAATACAGAGCAAATTCTGATGAGAGATTACATTTTAGACCTCCAGATAAAACCTAAGAACCCTTTGCACAGCTGAACAGAAGTCTTTGGCTTCTCTCATTGCTTCCAGATATTTTTCTGCTTCCTTCTTCAAACGGACTTTTTTTTTTTGAGACTGAGTTTCCCTTTATTTCCTGTCTGAAGATGCCATGCAAGTAAGTATATCTGCCTTGAAAACTACTTTTTTTTTCTTTTTGGCTTGTTGTAAAGTATGACTGGAATGATAAAATCTCACTGTGAATTGTTTCCTATTCTTCAGCGCTACTTCCCATTTCCTTCACTCTCTCATCCCTGGTATTGTACTTCTCAAAAAAAGCATCAGCACTTAACCCTTGGCTCAGGGTTTTTTCCCTAGGGAATGAGAGCTAAGACAATTGGTACCTGAAATTGTTCTAGAATACAGAGCTTTAGTATAGGATTTTGGAGTTGAAGTGTCTTTCTCAAACCAACAGGGATACACTGATGATGCTAAGTGGGATGGTATCTCATGGTACATAGTGGCATCACAATTAAGATTTCATTAGTAGTTAATTGGCTTGAGGTAGAGGTATAGACAACTTATTGAGAGTTCAAATATTTGCTTCACTTAATCAGTATGGGGAAAATGATAAATAAAAAGATAGTGGAGTAAGGTAGCTGCTTTTGATGGGACAAGATGATTTACAAAAAGAAAATGATAGGCTTAAAGCAGGTAATTGCTAACTTTTAAGGCATGTTCTAAAGGCCAGAGGACCTCTAGGGCAGCATTAAAGGAGACTTATTTCTCCTGAAGCCTCAAGACATATTATGGTGAAAATCAAGACTGGATTCTGATTACAACAATGTTAGAGCTGCAAATATTTAGTCTCAGGAGTTTCCTATATCAATGTCAGGGTTCTAATAGAAAAGATTGAGACCCTTAGGTCTGACACTAGGACTTCTGAGTAGATGAGCCTGGGAAACCGGAATCCTTGAATTCCCCTGTGGTCTCTTGATAGAGAAAAACAGTCTTTGAGTACCTGGAGACTGTGTAATGATTACAGTGAAACTGGAACTTTGCAAGATCTGAAGCCTTCCTCTCATCATTTCACATTGCCTCTAGATCAATAACCAGAGGCAGATCTTAGAATGATTTCAGCAAGGAAGTACAATCCTAGCTTTCAGGCTGTATTAGTCAGCCAAAGGGGTGCTGATGTAAAACACCAGAAATCTGTTGGCTTTTATAAAAGGTATTTATTTGGGGTAGAAGCTTACAGCTACCAGGCCCTAAAGAGTCCAACTCAAGGTACCATAAGAGGTACTTTCTCACCCAAAGTCTGTTGCCACATATTGATGCAAGATGGCAGGTGATGTCTGTGAGGGTTCAGCTTTCCTCCTTCATCTTAAGGCTCCATGGTCCCAGCTTTTTCCCATCTCAGCTGTAGGCTAGCATAAGGCTCCATCTCTCTTCACAGGGCTCGTCTCTTTCTGGGCTTAGCTGTTCTGGTCTCTCCACAAGGCCAGCTGTGAACTATCAGGCTAATGGCTTGGTTCTCTCCCCTGGGCTCCAGCATCAAAAACTCAACTCTGTGTTCTCCTTTTTGGTGTGTTTACTTCCCTGTCTTTGACTGAGCATCGGTTTATATAGCCCACAGGTGTTGGCTAGCTGTAGGCAGGAACTCAAATCGAGTCACCCTAATGATGTCGTCAAATAAAAGCCCTGTGTTCAGGCCTTTGGCCACGTGCTTTACCCCAGCTGTTATGGTGAGGATGGACTTTTCTCATGCCTTACCATATCTCTTCACCTTTTGCTCCAAAGTTTCATATTGCTGAATTGTTGGTTACAATTGGATCCATTTGGGTATCACATATTGGCAATCTGGAATTATAGAGGGAATGAATGCTCTGGGCAGTGAATGAACTTTTGCCCTATAGGAGGTATGAGCAAGTAGATACATTTTTCTCCCTTCATCCCTGAGATAAACTGCCTTGAAATGAAGTAGCTGATACAATCTCTGAGAAGATGATCCCATGAGATCACACAGTCAGTTGCAATTGACCCCACACAGTGGCCTGCCCAGTAATGCATTCCATCATATATGCTCTCATTTCATCTGATTCACTCCTACTTCCCTGGGATTATATTTGCTAATAAATGAACACATCAGCTTTTGCATTAGGCTCTGTTTTCTAGAGAATGCGACCCAGGAGTAGATGTTTGTTATATATAATGTTGCATGAAAAAGAGAATACTATAGAGAATGACAAGTTTATATTGAAAAGGTAAAAGTGTTTATAGATTTAAATATATTGCCTATAAAGGTGTAAAATGAGGTCTGGGTGGATATACACCAATTTCTAAGAGTGGGAAAGAATTAAGAAAGACTTAATATTAAAATAAATTAAAATATTTTAATTTTTTAAATGCCATCTCTTTTTAAAGCAGTTTTATTGAGATATATTCACATTCCATACAATCAATGCAAATTATACAATTAATGGGTCTCAGTATAATCACAGAGTTGTGCATTCATAACCACAAACAATTTCAGAACATTTTCATTACTCTAAAAAGAAAAACCTCATACCCTTTCTACCCTGCTATTGTTGACACTTAGCATTGGTATAGTATCTTGGTTACAACTGATGAAAGAATAATAAAATATTACTGTTAACTATAGTCCATAGATTGGATGGTGTGTGAATAAAACTGTTAAAAAAAACAACCAACCAAACACCTTTATTGGAGTTCCCACCTTGCAGCTTGCCCTACAGAATTTGGACTTGCCAATTCCTATAATAAATCTCATATTTACATTATAAATTATTTACAGTATCCTGTCTGTTCTGTTCCCTGGAGAACCCTGACTAATACAAATATTTTAAAAAGGCAAATATTGTAAAAGAAGTGTATGTGATGATATAATACTTTAAATGGAACAGGTTACAGATTTTTGTATTATTTGTAAAGAATTTTTATGTTATTTGAAACAACAGTTGAAAAAACATCATACTGGAAAATTAGACAAAGTCTAATTGTTTGCTTCTGTCTTTTTCTGCTTTAACATTTACTAGTCCTAAATTGTCTCTCTGTCTATGTTTCTGCACTTATATTAGGGAATACAATACAAAGCAAATTCTTTCAAGGTTGTATTTATATAATACAAAAGGAAATGCAAGTCTGTCAACTGATTTTTTAAAAATAAATAAATATGAATAAACAAATAGATGAAAACTCTTTAAAAATTAACTGGTTAAATGGAATTATTTATTTTCCTTGTACCCTGGAGACAGAGCTAAACTTTTTATCTTTGCAACAACAACAACAACAACAACAACAAAATTAGCCTCTTAAGACAAATTGAAATTTATCTCTTTCCTGATTTTCTTAAATTGAAATTGAAATTTTCTTTAATTAGTATTTGGCCATAAAAACTCTACAATAATATTCTAATAAATGCAATGCTTCTTTAGCCATGTGCATGTGTTTTTCAGATGTTATATTTGGGTCTAAGGTATCTCCATAACCTGTGTTAAAACTATTTTTTTCATTTTATTCTAAATGTGAGAAAACCTCCCCCAGAAGAAAGAATAGCATGTCCATGAAGTAAAGGCAGTAATGACAGAAGTGGACTGTTAAAGTTATTCTAAATTTACTTCCACTGCATTTTTCACTTATCTTCAAAATAAATATAATATACAAATAAACCACTTTGGTTTAAGAAGAAGTGTAATATTTCAGGTAATGCTTACATGCATTATTGAATAATTTCTATCTGCTTTCTTGGTAATAAGTTCAAATGGTCAATTTTAGGGGCCCTATGTAAATTGCTACATCAGGATAAACCATGCTTTTGTTTATAGAGAAGGCAAAAGACTGAAGGCCTCACTAATAAATTTGTTAAACATAAGAAGAAATTACCAGGTCAGTTGGTTTATAACTAGTATAATGAGAAGTACAGAAAAAGTAGGTAAAAGTAATATCATAGAAATTTCCTTTTAATCTATAAATAAGCACAATTCTTGATGATACCTACCATATTATTTTATGAAGCAAATTTATATTTATATGTCATAACTAAAATTAATTCCAGAGGTTCCAAAATAAGCTATTTCACACTAAGGATTGTATTACTTTTGTATTTGATAATTATAAGGGACATTTTAAAAGAAGATTGTTTACTGACCTCTGTTAAAAGTAGGTTAAGTCTTATGTGAGTATCAGTCTTCAAACAGCATTGCCATAAAATATCTTCCAAAAAATATAAAAATTGCTGACCTTAGTAACTTAGCAAAACATTTCTATTGACTCAATATCAACGTTCATTTTTGCATAAATTCATAACTTAATACCCAAAGCTTTCACCTTAAATTTGTCTTGCAAATTCTTTAATTAAGTGTATCTGTAGCTTCAACAATATTTTTCCTTAAAGACAAGTATTCCATTTACTAACACAAGGTTTTTCTTTTTCTGTTAGAAATATACGATAATCTTTATTCTCATGCTCACTAAATGCCTAACACATTTTGAAGAGGTTCAGAGAACTAAAGGATATTGTAGAGGAAGCTGAAGCCCTCACTAAACAATGTCTTACAATTTTTATAGCCTATGTTTTATTCTTTAACACTACTTCTACATCTATAGTTTACTCCCCCATTAACCTTCCTTGCTTAGAATTTTATTACTCATTGCCTTGCTAGACACTACCCCATATATGACAGGGCAGAGTATAAGTTTAAATTAGGCTGCCCTCCATCTGTCTTTGCATCCCTTTCCCCAGCTTAAGTGTGGTCATCATCTTGGGTCAGAAGCTTTTCCGCTTGATGCTGCAGGATGGCAAAGTAAAAAAGTAAAAAGGACAAAGGGAATATCATCACACATTCAGTTGTATTACATTAACAGGAAATTGAAATTAACATTTCCATCACATTTCTTCAATAATCAATGCTGTGGAATTTCAACAAGGAAAGAAGGAGATTAGGACATTGTGATGTAGGGTGTTTTCAGGGAACTAGGCTAATGGGTGAAAATAATACGGTTGAACATTCCCTCACTGTTAAGTTTATGCTAGGTCCCCTTATGTCTCCCTTGTCATAATTCTCTGTAGCAGGTTCCTTTGAAAAAGGCTTCAGGTATATCCCATCCTTTGTTAAGACTCTCCCATGTTTTCATAGGCCATAAATTCGCTAATGCAGACACACGGCAGGGCCGAAGTCTCATCTCAACGCATCTTTTTCAACGTGGACCCATCAATCCACCATGTGCTGAGAAAAGACTGCAGTCCTACAACCTCTTTACTGGGGTTTTGTGCATGCTGCTTAATTTCACTGAGTCTGTCAAGTCATTCTTTATCAGAGAGTCTAACAGCCTTTGAGTGCATGGTGCTCTATCACTTATGTAGGGGTTATATTGATCTTTCTGGTGTGTGCTTTAAAGTGGCTGGCATCAAAAGCCAATGAGGCAGCCGGTTTAAGCAGTATGGGCCATTTACAAACTTCAGGATGAGATGCCGCAGGATGCCAGGGAAAACATTTTTGTTTTTCCAGAGGGAACCATAGTTCATAAAATGTGGTTAACATACCATATTTGTATACCCTTAAAATCATTTTATAACCACACTGAGTGCCTCTAAAGATTAAATATATTTTATAAGTAGTTGGTTAACTAGCTGCTGTGTGCTTTAAATAGTAAATAAAATGGAAAGGAACTAAATAGTGACTGTATTTCATAGAGTAAGATGCTTTTTCAGCCACTCAATAATTCTCAATGTTAAGAAAAATTGATTTTCTAACTGCTGAGTGCCTCTAAAAATTAGCATCTTATCTTTCTCCAGAGGGTGCTTTTTAGTTAGTCTCCTTCTTTGCAGCTTTTGACTTAATGATCTCTAAGGTCTCCTTCTTGCTCAAAAATTCTATAGGTTCTTTGGATTATAATTTCACCAGGCACACATGTATTAGCTGAGTAAAATAAAAAACAGTAAACAATTCCATCTCATGTTTTTGAATGTGCAGTGCAAAAGGATTAGTTCTTCACCCACTGGTTATTTTTTAGCCTCCAACATCCCACTGCCCTCCCAAGAGTAGAGCTTCATGGAGAGACTGAGGGTGTTGCCACAGAACCTAAGAGTACTAATTTCTAAGCTCATTCAAGCAGCATGTGTGAGCAGTAGACACATTTTGCATTTGTGAAACTCTAATAGTGGAGAGGAGTTCCTTAAGAGGTGATTATAGTCACATATCCCCACAGCAAATTAAACTATTTACCCAGTCCTTTATAAACTCTGCCTAGCCGTTAAGAAAATCATATTGCCAATGCTGAGCTCTTCCAGACAGATACAATAACGGCTCATAGCATCACAGAACTTGAGAACTAAAGTAGTCAGACCACTCTGCAATTATGGGGAACAGCATCAGTTCTTCCTAAACCATTAACCAACTGGGTGACCCTTGGGATGTCACAGGACTTCCCAGAGTTATCTATCTGTAACTTGTCAGTGTTACTTCATCAGTAAAATGAGTGGTTTGAGCTAGATTCTCGAATCTGGCTGCTGGATAATGTCATGGCTTTCTTTTAGTTCTAATAACTTAGAAATTTCCTCTGGCCCCTTATCTCATTATGAAAAACTATGTGTTTCAAATGTTCTTCACAGTTCCACAGAAGTAGGTGGCTGGCATGTTGAAGCCTGAGGAAGAACAGATAAGCATCGAATTTCCTAGGTACATATGCTTACACTAACCAAGAATGCAAAGAGTGAATCAAATTCTTCTCAGATACACCCTCAAAATTCCCAATGATGTCACTGGGAACTATGTGGGATCAGAGAAGGACAGGTTGCTGATTGTGGGCCAAGTTTAGCAATGAACTGACACTTATTTACCCAAGTTAGTCTAATGTGGTCTCCTGTCCAAAGCCTTGAACAAAAACATGGCCAAAGCAATACCCCCAAAAGACCAAACTCTGTGGGTATTGTTTTAGTCAACACTGAATCCCTAGCTTCTAGCCAATTGTAGTTGCTCAAAAAACATTTTTGCACTAACCTGAATCCCTTAAGCAAATGCAGCCTACCTGGCAGAAAATGTAAACTTTATAAAATGGAAAAGCTCAGAAAGAGTGGGGATAGCGGTGTATGTTAGCCCTCTATTCTATAGTATTACCTAAGAAACATTATTAAAATCATAATTGTCTAAACAAAGAATCATTTTGCTGATTGGATTCAATCCAGAAACTACTTTTCTAGCCAAAAGGCAAAATGGTGTCTCACCTGTTCTCCCATACCCATATGACCCAAAATACAGAAGAGAGAAACCATAGAATACAGATCTCAAAGCTGTTGCCATGAACAAGTGATATAATGAACCACTTAAATAAACAATAGTAATTAACTAACATTAATTGATGGCTCACTATGTGCCAGCTACTGTTCTAAGACCTCTACACGTACTATATAATTTAAATTACGTTACAGTCCTATTAGGTAAACACTACTATTCCCATTTTATAGGTGAGGAAGAATGAGTAACCAGTGTCTTGAAGGACCTCAAGGTTTGGACAATTTTGAAGAGAAATGGCTGAATCAATAGTGATAGTTGCTATGGATAGTTCTGTATTTAAAATCTGAATTTCTAGTGGTCTGCCGTTATGTGGACAAGAACATTCTCCAATTAATGCAAAACTTCATGAGAAAGCATCACAGCAATGAACAATGTGAAACCCAGGAAATGAGTCAGCAAACCAGAAGTCAAAAAATGATGTGGCCAGGAAAAGAAATAATTACCATAGCCACAATTGGAGAAAGATTTTATCTGTTCCATTGGCTATGATCTCAGTGTGTATAATCCCAGGGAACAAAGTATGTATATATTCTTACCTTCAGATACATTGGGAAAATAAAGAGGCTAGTGATTATGTAAAAAAAAAAAAAAAAGAGCCTAATAGTACCATGGCTGGACATAGGCCAAATTGTTGAATTTGATGGACTAATTGGTTTATAGGTCAGATTCAGATATGATTTTGCCCCTGTTGCCAACTGGTCACATGACCTTGGACTAAATCTCTCTGTGGCCATTTCCCTCAGATGATAAAATGAAAGTGATGGGCTAAACAGCCTCATCATCCAGGCACAGAGTTTGACTAGCTACACAGGTAGAATTTCACTTATGCACCCTCATCTGAGAGCAGCTCAAAAACTGCACAAGTATCCATGGCTGTTCTGCTGGAGGTCCAGCCCCCTTCCTGAAGAGCAACTATGGCTAACTAGCATATTTTAATTCTGCCCTTTAATTGTAGAATGCAAATTCATGTTAAAATTTGGAGAAAACTATGAAGGAAAGGAGAAGCAGAAGCAACTTTGAAGCCCACCACTGGTATGGGTTTGTGCCATCTACTTCACCTATGTAGAAGACCAAATTTGATTGTTATTTTATTCAGTGCTTACTCAGAAAATGTTTATGATAGCATACAATGTGTCAGGCACTAATCTAGGCTCTGGGGATAAGTAAAAAGGGCCTCCATAAATACTGTTAAGCAAAGTGACAAACAAATAAATATTGTCAAGTGCCAATAAGTGCTTTGGAGACATATAAAATAAGTTAAGCAGCTTGAGGAGGGAAGGTATAGTTATATAGAGTGATCATGGAAGGCACTGTGGAAAAGATAATTAGCACAGACCTGAAGGAGGTAAAAGACCAAGTCATGTAGGTATGTGGGGATGAGTGTTCAAATCCTAAAATTCCAGGTAGGTGCATCTTTGTCATATTCAATGAGAAGAAAAGAGCAGAAGGATCAAGTTGGGAAGTGGTAGCTGATTAGCTCAGAGAAAAACCTGGGATCACAGCCCTTGCCTTATAGGCCATTAAAAGTATGATGAAGAACATGGCAAAATGATATGGCCTCATTTAGGTATTAAAAGGACCATTCTGAATGCTGGGTTGAGAATGGGGGATGGAGGGAGGACAGGATAGAGTGAGGGAGACAAGTTAGGTGACTGTTGCAAATCCAAGCAGCCTACCAAGTTGCTTGGGCAAGGATGGTTTTGGTGGAGGTGGTGAGAAAAGGCTGATTGGAGAAGATACTTTGGGGGTTAAAGTCTCAGGCTTTGTTGATGGATTAGATGTGGTGTGTGAGAAAAAAGGAGGCAAATGTGACCGAGTTTTTTGCAAGAGCAACCAGAACATTAGCCAAGTGATGACAATATAATCTTAGTTTTCTTTCCCCAAAGTAATCTGTTTACTATTGGGGTAGTTATGGCATCACACAATTCAAAAGCACAAGAAAAAATTTTAACAAAAAGAACTTTTACTGAATTATAGATACCCCTCTCACACACTTCTCAGAGGTGCTGAGATCATTTACAATATTAAAACATGAAAGCAAAGAGTTAGAATGGGAATAAAAACATGAACAAACGGAACTGGAAAAGTAGCATGAATACCTAGGAAATAGTCCTTAATTTTGTTTCTGGCCAAAAGAATAAGCTAAATTGCTTTAATCCCAGAATGTCAAATGGGGGAAGATGTTACCTTAGATGCTCCACCCAAACTTTTCATCTTTTTTTTTTTAAGCACCACCCCACAAATCCAGAATTACAATTTGCTAAAGAAGGCAGGCACCACCCAAAGGTACATCCAAACAAACACTCCAGAGTAAGAGAAGAAAGGTCTTTCACCAGATCTGGATCAGTAAAGAATACATAATTATCTACTTCCCACTCCCTCAAAGCCCTGATGGCCAAAGCCCCAAGCTTGCCTCTTTCCTGCCAATCCCCCTTACCACTCAGAAGCTGGGCCTTAATTTCCTGGGTAAAGTACTTTTCTCTGTTTCCCCCTGGCACATTTAAATGTTCGTCCAAATGCAATCTACCTCAAAATAGTACTCTCTATAAGCTGGGATTCCTCCATGTTCTATATGACAGCTCTCTGCCTCCCAGAGACACTTAAGACATATCCATAGTATGGAATAGCAGGAACTAGCATGGTTTTTTTCTCCCTACTTAAACAAAAGTATGAGAGTCATTTCATCTGAGCCATTGCCCTGATACCTAATGTTTTCATAAGGAATAAATTGCCAGGTCCAGCTAGATTCTCCACACTCCTCACTGGCATCCTCAGAGTTTAATGTCAACAGCACTAGGCTACTCACCTTTCAAACAGTCTGTAATATAAACTGTGTTTGGGTGCTGAACCAGGCTGACATCATCATATTGAGTCCATAATGATTTTAGCATAGGATCCTATGGACCCCTAAGGGTTTCTCTCAGGAGAGGCTCAGAAAGCACTAGATAATTTCACCTGTCCTGTAGATTTCAGGAACTAGAATTTGAAGAATGGCAACACCCTAGAATCCAGTGTCCATACCCAACCTCACATGGCCATGGTCTGAAAATGTGGATCTGCTGAGTTAAAACCCACTTTAAATACAGGAAAGTAGCTATGCCTTTTAGCCTACACTGGATGTCACACCCCATTATTGAACAACTCTAGTAGATCTTTCTATTAAAGCGGGGAGGAGAAGCAGAGTCCCTACACCCCTTTTATAAAATGTAAGATGCCAGAACCAGAAAGGCCAAGAGTACCAAGGCAACCAGACATAATCCTTCCTGAAACAAGTCATAAAATGAAAACACAATATTCTATCGCCAACTATTCAACACACAAACTCTGACCTGGTTGTGGGAGCAAGGAGACATCTAACATCCTTCCTCAAATTGAGCACAGATACTACCATGGGAATATCTTTGAAGGTAGTTTCCATAGCTGTTCTCAGAAAGGTATACATCATTTTGATGTAGACCTTTCCCTTAAAAAATACTTGTCATGATCATTTATTATACTCCAGGGACTGCATGATTTTTAAATTCATAGCTCATGGTAACCTTTAGGGAGTACCCTTATTTCTCCTAACATTCACATTTTTTATCCACACATATCTCTTCATCTAATTCTAAAAGTCTGGTTTTCCATATTGCTATTTGTTGAAAGCTCAGGAGTAACAACTGGCAAGTGGTAGAATTCAGAATATCTTTCTGTTTAATGAATATGATTTTGAGAAACATAGCCTGGAGTTTAAGTCATAATTTCACATCTAATCGTATGTGATTAATGATTAGAGTCTACCTATTGCCTCCCAATTAGGTAACTTAGTTTAGATCTTGTCCCTATTCTGAAGCTCAGACTGGATCAGAAACAATGACCTGGTTCCATGAAGATGTACCAGAATACATATATAGCACAGACTACCATCTCTCCAACAGGAAGATATCATGGGTGGAGCTAAAAGCCTCCTAAGACCCCAAAGACTGTGGGTATAACAGACACCCTCCCCCCACCACCTCCACCAGCCTTCTGGTGTTTGAGTTGCCAAATGATGATTCTTGAAGCTTCCAATCATGCCTCTCATTTGAGGGCAGAAACTTACTTCATTCTTTGTAACTCTACATTCAACACAGGAGCTTACATGCATAACATGCTCAGCCAAGGTTTTGGGAGAGATGGAAGGATGCGTATGTGAACACAGGACTAAATAGAAGAATAGGTTTGTAAATAAATATTGCTCTGTGATATCTCTTCTCTTTTTAATCTTGAAATGATTAAGTCTTTTACTGTGATTTAAATTTTTATTCTTATAATTTTTTATAAGATTCTTTCATTTATTTTTCATATACTTTATGGATGCAAGCACAGGATTAGCAGAGGCTTTAAAATATTTATGATTTCATTTACCTGCAACTAATACATTTCCATATTGAGTTCAATTTCAAAATAAAATTTTAGTGTAAAAATTTTCTAAATTAATCCATATATAAGGGTTTTATTTCTTTTTTACTTGTGATTCTGCAGAGTCCTTTTTATTGTTATTTTTTTTCTATTTTCTATCAGTTATTTGACATGAAAACCATGTGGATTTTTCAAGTGACACATACACTGTCCTAAAATTTCTGATTTACCATAAGATTAGTTAACTCATTAACTTAAATTTTTAAATGCATGTTCAAATACAATATTCTAATGAAATTTCTTATTTTTCTCTCTAGGATTCATTATTATAATTTATTTATTAACAAAGAGACACATTGTTTTGAGTAAGTTAACTAATTAAAAATAATAATAAAAGTATATACACATGATTACTCCCAAAGAGCCTATCGCTTTAGCCTTCTTTCCAAATATTTCAGCCAAGTATATTATAATTTCTCTATTTATCATAAATTCAAGGAACAAGACTATTCTTTATTTTCAGACTGAATGGTATTAGATGAAATCATTCTTAATAATAAGTGGAACAAGTTAATACTTTGTCCTATTAACACGCAGAGATCTTGGTAAAAATCAAGTTCAAACTGCCAGGATTCCTTACAAATTTGGAGGGGTAGAGAGAAACAAACAAGAGTTTGTTCTAGTAAGCAATGAAAATAAATAAGATTTGGTTAAATTCTGAGTTCAATAAATTAGAATAATTGATTTGAAGCTGCTGGTTATAAAAAGTCTCCTCTCAACATTGGTTGATTGTGTTCCTGAACCAAAAGCCATCAAATATTTCCTGAGCATCTAGTATTTCTATGGCCCTATTATGTGCTGTGGTGTACAGAAAGAACTATAAAATATGATTGATTATTATGCACATGAAACTAATAATCATGTTAGAAAGGAAAAAGTGTGTGTAAAAAGTTATAATACCAACTAGTATTATTCAAATTAATTCATATTTCCCAGTTTTTATTCTTTCTTAAAATCTTCAAAAAGCAGTATGTTCCTTCTAGAAAAGGTGATGATAAAAAAAGTTTAAAAACTAATAGAAAGAATAGGCTGAAATAAATATTTAAGCTGAAATACTCAAGCAATTTTTTTAAAAAATTATGTGGAACAAACAATGGAAATTATATTTACTAAAACCCAGAAGATTAGAAAAGCAACTGACAAAGCATAAAAGAAGTTCAATATAATATTCCTGGAGGAAAGATCCCTGGTGCAAAGAAAGGTATCCAGATCCAGGAGGACTTAGATCAGAGAGCTTTCTTTCTCTCTGGAACTTGCAGAGTACAAAAACCTCATGGGTGCATCCTTGATCATTTCTTCAGACAACAAAGAAGCACAAGCCAGCTTTGAAATTCTAGCTGAAGAACAGGATCTTAGGTATCAAATAGAAGTTTATATAGAGAAGTCCTTTCCCACATAAAAAAGTAAAGATTGAATTATTGTGCAATTAGAAAGGCTAATGGGCCAGGAGAGATCCCAAAGTATACTGTTCAGTTTGTGTGCAAGAATTGGTGTAAGAAGGTAGTAAAGTGGATGTCTGCCTCACAGATAATTCATCTAGAAAGCCAATTTTACAGGAAAGAAAAAACAGCAGACCAGAAGGTATTAATAGAGCAAATTTCTTTATAATGATATTATTATAGATAAAAAGAATTAGAATTTTTATGAACACAATCAAGAAGCATGGCTTTGGAAGTTGGGTGTGGAGACAGAGAACCTTATGTTTGGGATAGACACAGAAAATTTAAGGGAGGTAATTATCAAGTGTGAAGCACTTAGCTCTTGTCAAAATACATAAAATGTTGAAAAATACTTACCTACTTAATAAACATGCAAACAAATAAAATGAAGTTGAGGGCTTAATATCACTCAAGCTGGCAAACAGAATCCACACAAAAGCTAATGGAGATCAACAGAAATATTACTGCCACTGAAAAACAAATGGGTTGAGAGAACAATGGGGCCAGACAGCAGAGGCTAAGACGTTTAGGCTTTTAGGTTTCAATCCATGAGGGGCCAGGAAGACTAAGGAATGGGGTCAGCTGGAGAATATGAATAAAACACTGATCCAGGAAGATTTATCCAGTTCAGTGCACAATGCAAATTGAAGGCAAGAAAAAAAACAGAATCAGGCAAGACAATTAAAAACCATAACAAGCCAGGTATGACATTATGCATATGATAGGGTGGTGAAAGGATACAAAATATGAAGAAACAGAAAAGTTTCCTGATGTGAAAAGGGACACTTCTTTTGTTACAAATATAATTCTGTTTTAGAAACACTGAGTTTGAGATACAGGGTGAAGAGTCATAGTAAGAAATTAAAATTTTGGATCTGTAACTCAGGATAGTAGTAATGGCTGGGGGTTCCAGAGTCATCTACATAGTGGGGATAGTAGGAGTCATAGAGGGAAGGTGTCCGATGAAGGAGAAAAAGAGGAGCAAGGGCTCCAGATTGATTCTTGCATTAGAGGACAGAGGAAGGAAGAGAGTTTAAAAAGGAAAGAGAAAGAACAGCCTGATAAATAGCAGCATAGATGCCAAGGGAGGAGGAAATTTCAACAGTAGTAGAAGGAGGCAGAGAGGACAAAAAAAAATAAGGTTTGAGAAAAATCTATGATGATAATGGTGAAAGCAGGAGTGCAAACTGCTAAATAATGATTGCAAGGAACTGGAGAGTAAATTACTCCAGAAGCTCAATAGTGAAAACCAAAAAGAGACTTAGGAGATCAATATCTAAAATCCAGGGGAGTGGGTGTAGCTTAGTGGTTGAGGGCCTGCTTCTCATGTACAAGGTCCTGGGTTCAATCCCCCATTCCATCTCAATAAGTAAACAAACAAACAAACAAATAAATAAAATCCAGATACACCATATAGGTGGCTGCCAAATTAGCCTCCTTACAATGCAACTTTGCATACCACTCTCCATGATCAAAAGCAAACAGTAGCTCTTCATTATTTATAGGATTCAGTCTGGATCTCCTTAATCCAGCATCAAGACCCTTCACAATTGGGCTTTGCCTATTTCTTCCCTTCCACACTTCTACTCCAATGAAACTGACCACCTAATATTACAAGGGAAGGAAGGCTATGAGAAGTAACATATCTGCTCTCCTTGTCCCATAATTCGCCAACTCCAAATCAATTCACTTATCCAGATTTTAGCTTCTACATCCAGACTTCTGAGCTTTCCTGAAGAAAGTCAATTTGTTCAATTGCAAATTTAATGTCTTCTACCAAGACAGAACCATTAACTGTAATCAGTAGGCCTTTGTACTTCTCCCTTAATTCAGTCCCATTCTCCCCAACTTCTTTAAATGACCCACTGTTTCTTCAAATGCCCCAACCACCTCCTTTGACTTGGCCAAGAATGAGTGCCTTTGGTGAGAATTCCTTCAACTATCCCTCTTGTCTCTATATACCCACACTCATCTTCAAGGCTTTTCCTAGAGAAAGACCTCTCTCTCCCTTCTAATTCTTTATGTTCCCAGGTTTCAGTTTCTCCCACCTTTTCTAATTATCCTTTCTTGGCCTATTCTTGATCCTTCTCAAACTTTCACCCCTTCTCTTTTCTTTTCAAAGCAAAGTTGTTTGAAAGGATAATCTGTACTCACTGCTGACTTCCTCTGCTTTGTCACTCCTCAATCCGTTACAATCTGATTTCGGTCCCACCAGGCCTTGAACCTGTCTCATCAGAGTCACTAGCCACCTTATAATTATCAAATCCAGTGATCTAGTTGATTTCTTTTTGGCATTTATCAGTTGATAAAACCTTTCCTCCTCTTTGAGAGACTTCTTTAGTGCTGTAATGTGACTTTTTCTTGCATGGCCTCCTATCTCTGGAGCTGCTCTTTCTCTTGTGCTCTTTCTTAGCCTCCTTTTTTCAGCTGTTCCATCTGTGCCAATCTCTTAATACAGTGGTTTTCAATATTGGCTGTGCCTTAGAGTCACCTGGGCAGTATTTAAAAGATACTGGTGAATGAGTCACACCTCCAGGGATTCTGGATCAATGGGACCAGAATGGAGCCAAGGTACCACTCTTTTCTAAGCTCCCCAAATCAGCCTAAGGTGTACCTGTGGTTAAAAATGACTGCCTTACCCCTGCTTCTCAATTTTGTCTCTTTAGAGGAATCACGTGGTGCAACTGTTAATATACAAATACCCAGATCCCGTCTCCTCAATATTCTAACTGAATAGGCCAATACTAAGCAACCAAAAACTAAGCAGAGACTCTCTCTTCCACTCACAACCATTAGGCAACACTTATATCTATAACCTTTTGAGCTTCTACTATGTACCAGATAACTCACATTTATTTTCTCATTGAAGCTAATATGGGGTCAACCCAAAAAGCTAAGTGCTTTCACTTGTGGGCTTTCACAGCATTTTTCATACGATTACTTGTTTGTTTCTCTCTCTTGTTTTTGTTTGTTTGCTTGCGTTTTGAGGTACCGGGGACTGGGAATTGAACCTGGGACCCCATATGTGGGAAGCTGGTGCTCAACCACTGAGCCACATCGCTTCCCTGAGTTGGTTTTTTCATTTGTTTTGCTTGTTTGTTTTTGTTTTTTCAGGAGGCACTGGGAACCAACTGGGACCTCCCATGTGGGAGGCAGGTGCTCAACTGCTTGAGCCACATCTGCTCCCTCTCTTTTATTTTATTTTATTTTATTTTATTTTTTAAATTAAAGAATCATGGGGGGCCAGCTGTAGCCCAGTGGGTAGGGCGCCGGTACATGGGAAGCCCCGGGTTCGGTTCCCAGGGACCTCTCCAAAGTGGGCAGACCGCCTTGAGAGGGCAAAAGCCGCCGTGGGTGGGGCGGAGCCGCTGCGGGCAGGGCAAGCCGCCTGTGAACGGAGCAGAGCCGCCCACGAGTGGGGCAGGCTGCCTGTATGGTGGGCTGACCCAGCGCGTGGCCGCAACGGGTGTAGAAAAAACAGACACAGAAGAATGCAAAAAAAGATGAACACAGCAAGAGCAGGCAGAAGGGTGGGGGGCGGATATGTAACAACAACAACAACAAAAGAATCATGTATAAAATACAGAGTGTTTGTGTCTAATTTACTTGACTTGCTGGGATTCCACCTTACTCATTTTTATGTCCCACAATGATCAGCAGAGTATTTGGCACATATTAACTCCTAAATAAATATGTACATATATATTTCAGTGAAATAATGAATGAATTAAATTATTTTCATGTACATGGTTTGTTCTATCATAAGATACAGACGGTGTCCTAAGTTGTTTTATATTCTTACCACTTACACAAATTAGTCTAGTGATCATGATGCTATCCAGAGAATTTCCTGCAAACTGTTTTTTGTAACCTGTAAAACCTTTCTGTATTATTATGTGACTTTTTTTTCTCCCACCTTCTTCTCCCTTGGTACTGGCCTACATTTGCCAAATGATTTATATGTGTTGTGGTATATTTTTGGAATCATCTTTGCAGAAGGCCTAGCACCCATGGACTTTGGAGTCAAGTAGATTTGGTCTTCTGTCTTTTTCTTCCACTTGTATAATAGAAATAAGGCATATGTTGTGATTACTAAGGATAGGAGAAGCTCCAGCCAGAAGTTTTAGTTTTGTGTTCTGGTCAGAGTCTCTGCTCTTATGAAAACAACAACAACAACAACAAAAATCTATTCAAATGATATAAATCCAAGGAATCAGTCTTTCTTTAGTTGACTTTCTAATTGACCTCCCCCCCAATACATGTGACTATGTCTTCACTAATCCTTAGCTTTTTTCCCACAATCTCAGAAAACATGGTCCCCTCTTCCTAATTCAAATGTAACCTGTCCCCTGCATCATTAATCATGTTGGCCCCTTATAGAAAGTTCTACCCTCTCTGCCTGGAAAGCTCTGATTGGTCTCCTAAAATTCTCCTGATACAGGATTAGTTATTTCCTCT
>PVKH010009844.1:0-18601 GCA_004027955.1 Chaetophractus vellerosus
CATCCATAAAAGGTATGCAAAATTGTTCAAATGCTCACAGGACATGGTCACTGGGTGAAGAATTACTCAACAAATGGGAGAACACTGAATTCCCATCCTGGAGAGCTCTGCCATATTCTCCAGGAGAGTAGCAACAGCCCCCCAAGTGCAAGAGCAGTGTCTAGCAAAGGAGGATGAGCCATTGATAGGCCCTTGTTATTGATGACTACCCTTATGAGTCTTTGCTCTTGAAATTAAATAGCCTAGTGTTATGGGTTGCCTAAGAGTTGCCTCCTGAGAACTTCCTTGTTATTCAAATTTTGCCTCTCTCTAAGCCAAACTCAGCATATGGATGTATTACCTTCCTCCCAGCATGGGACATGACTCATGGGGATGAGCCTCCCTGGCAATGAGGGATTACTAACAAATGCCAATGGGCAGTACGACTGGAAAAAGTCTCCAAAAAAAAGGCAAAATGGTAAAGACAAATGAGTTCATAGGGCTAAGAGACTACAAATTGAGTCGGGAGGTCAACCCAGAGGTAACACTTATGCACATCTCAGTAGGACCTCCTAGGCTTCCAATATGGATAGCACCCCAAACAGAGGGCCTCCTGAGGGCTTTGGAGACATCCAAGTCCTATATCAGGGCAGATAGTCCCCAGAGTTTGGTGCCTAACCAGTGGGCCCTAATTTGGATTTCTTGCTCCTGAGAGTGACAGAATCTGACCAAAATATGTCTTCACTGCACATGATCCATCTGTCTCTTCTACTCAAACCTGTATGTGATGCCAGAGTTTTAGGTGTACTTCCAGAGACCAGAGACTACAGGCTGTCCATGTGCCAGCTGGGTCCAGAGGCTCAGTGGACCTGCAACTCCTACTCTACAACTCAATGGACTCACCCAGGACACCTAGTGGGGAGATGATGATGGACACGGCTATGTTGGGGAATGGAGAGAATCTGCAGCTGCAGGCAGGAAAATCTTGTCCATTTTTTCCATGGGATATAAGCCCCCTCTCACTTGGTGATGGAGGGGACATCACCATCCCAGACTCCTCAGGATTGGGGGAAGAGCTATGGACTAGAGTGGACTTGCTGGTGTCCTGTTATAGACTTGTCGTGATTCACACAATGGAAGAAATTACAAAATGTTGTGGAGCCCGTGGCCACTGGACACTTTGGGGGCCAGGGAGAGGGAAGGGAATTTGTAATACAGGGGCTTTTTGGGGACTAGGGAATTGTCCTGGGTGATGTTGCAATGGAGGATATAGGCCATTTTATATCATCATGTATCATGCAGAACTGTGTGGGAGAGAGTGTGGTCTACAGTCTGAACTGTGGTCCATGCATGGTGGCAAAGCCCCAAAATGTGTATATGTATTACAGGTGATGTGTCACACTGATGAAGGATGTATATGTGGGAGGTTGTGGGAGGTATAGGAGGTGGGGCATATGGATACCCCTAAAATTTCTGTGTAATGTTTATGTAATTGATGTATTCTAAAAAGAAAAAAATTGATTAAAAATTTAAAAAAAAATCTTACCAGCACTTGGTATAATTAATATGTTATTAATTTGAATCAAAGTTGTGTAAAATGTCTATGTCGAGATTTTAATTTTTATTACCTTTTGACCAATGATTAATGATCTTTCACATGCATACTTGCTATCCATTTATCTACTTTGATGAAGTGTCTGTTTACATCTTTTGCTCAATTTATATTGGGTTATCTCCTTATTATTCAGTACTTTTAAATCCTCATTTTATTTTAAAAGTGTTTTAGATTTGCAGCAATATTGAAATCACATTTTGGAAAGTTTCATATGGTCCCCAAACTCAATTTTGCCTATTGTTAACATTATTATCATTATTATACATTTGTTGCAACTAATGTATCAATATTGATACATAATTATTAACTAAAGTCCATATTTTATTCAGATTTCCTTAGTTTTTTCCTAATGTCCTTTTTCTGCCCCAGGATTCCATCCAGGCTCCCACATTACATTTAGTTATCATGTCTCCTTTGCCTTATCTTCTGTAGAAGAGCAGCAATGAAATTATATTTGCTAAGAATTTCATTTAACTATCATACTGAATTGAATAATTATTTGCTTATCCTTATAATTTAATTCTGTAAAATATTTTCCTCTGTTGAGAAATATGCAATGTTAACAAGCATTATGAACTTGTTGGATTCACAGGTAAAGTATATAAAAAATAAGAGTAGCATTGATTTAAAGAGGGGAATAAAGACAAAAGATCATAATGGACATGTTTTATATATATATATATATATGTGTGTGTATATATATATATATAAATACACATAAATATTCTTAAAATATACACAACTGAACAAATATAAATTCATACCAGAAAAGCAAGAATCCATTCTGATTTCTCAAAGAACTTATACCACTTATTGTTTAGAAAAGTAACATTCACTGTAAAGCACAGTGGACCAAAAGTCAAAACACCCAAAAAGAAAGCCTATCCTGCCCTTATCTAATGACCACATTAAGAAAGTTAAATTCTTGATGTTCAATTATTTCACTTGTGAAAATTCGATAAAATAATCTCCTAAGAGTCACAAAGTTATCATGAAGGTAGATAAATTAAGCAAACAACTTGCTCACTGAACTATACAGATTATATCATTTTATTTCTTATTATTAATTACTTATTATTATTACTAATTACTAATTATTATTAATTATTTTAATTGATATTTTATAATAAAAATCAAGAAGTGCCATCTAATTCTATCAGTAAAATATAATATAAATCAATGGCATTTACTAAACTAAACTGCCTATGGTAAAATTTGCAACTGTAAAATTGTAAACTTTAGAACCAATAATTAATAAATAGAAGCCAGGCATGGAGCTGAAATTTATCTTTGAGTTTCAGTTTAGTTCCAATTATAATTTTTTATTTATTACATTGCCAAAAGTTTAATTTATTAAATGAAACTGTCCACATTTCTTTAATTTTTAAATGTCTTTTAATACCCTGTATTGGTATTAAAATAAAACAGTGTTCTGTGTCTACTTTAGGTGTAGTTATTGTAGGATTAACCTAGTAAGACACCAGAATTGGGTTAAAATCTTAACAGAAATTTGCTTACCAGATAGTAATCCAAGAATTGTGGAATGTCTCTGAGGATTTGGTTGTAGACACATGTAGGATGTGTAGAGTGTTAAGAAAATTTCCCAAGTGTCACACACTATTGCTCATGATTGTTCTTGCTGTAACACCTAGAAACCATCATGTATAAATCAAATTATCTATCCAGGAGAGAGGATGAAAGAAGGATTGCTGATAGAAGTGTGGAAGTACAATTGAAAAGAAATGAAGCATTTTTCACCATTGTTTTCTGTAGATTTTCCATGAATGCTATAATTATTTCAAACATACAACTGCAGTGTATTTTCAAGTGAAAAATTTAATGTATTTGTGTATGTAGAAAAGTTCAAAGATAATTAGTCAATTAATATCTATTCAGTCCTAATACAGGGGGATAAAAGTATTATAAATCTCACATATTAAGGAAATAAAGAATGGATCATAGTACCGAGATGGTTTTCATTATAGGATAAAAACTGAATGAAACTTTATAACTATTCTGATAATACATTGCTTTCATCCATTAGTACACACAAAGTTTTTCCAATGTCTAATAAGTCGTTTGCAAATGTGAGCATTTCTTTTCTTGATTAATCCCAGCAAATGCTGTATACCAGTCATTACACCCCTTAAAGTTGCTGTCATAAACTCAAAGACTGGAGTTAGCATTGGGATTTGAGAAAGCCAGTAATGGCCGCTGCCCGTCACAGAAGTGATGAGGCGCAAAATTGGTCATGAGACTTGAAAACTTTATGTATCACCAGAGAGAGTTAACTTAGCAGTCATGATCAATGAAGGCAGCTGAATTTATTAAAAGCTTAAGCTTTTAAAGCTACATCAGCCCAAAAACGTCACATGGACAAGCCTAGGGTCAGGAAGGGTATGGACACAGGTAGGCTTGAGCAATTAGGGCCACTCATTGCATCACTCTACCACAGATGTAAATCCCATATAAGCTGATATGGGGGAAACGGTATAGAATGCAGAGAACATAGACTAAATCCCAATGGATTCAGGTATTTTTAGCCTAACAGTACAAGAAGGAAGGATAAAGGGGAAAAGGCAACGTACCTAATGCGACTACAGATATTCTTACCAATGTTCCTAAATTCCCACACAACCTCCTACATATCACTCTTCAGAAATGTGTCATGTGGCCACCCATAGGGCAAAGAATGTGGCCAATTTCTAGAGTTGTCATTATTACCAAAGTAATGGGTGCTTTATTTGTAAGTGAGTATAAAACTATGGGTATTATGACTAGCAGCCTCTCACACAAACCATATTAATTCAGATGATCTAATTTGACCAGTTATACCACTTCTATGAAAGCACTATTTGATGAAAAAGAAAGTTTTAATTTTTTTTTTAGAATGTGAGATTTTCTGAGGGGAAGTATTAAAGTAGAGTTGGAAATTGAGACTCCTTTAAATTACAATATCATTATCACACTCAGATTTGATGTTACCTTTTAAAACCACAGGGTCCTAATATAATTGGAAAATGTGGAGGGATTTGAAATTCAGGATGAAATTAAAGTTTCAGTTTTACTTAGTTGCCCTTAGTAGAAGTTGGGAAAAAGAATATACAGTGCAACAAAATTGAGACACAATTGGAATAGGATAATGCTAAATCAATCTAACTGAACTGAAAATTTCATTGTAAAAAATTTTTTTCTTAGGGTAAATGAAGCAATCAGTGCAGTTTAGAAATAAGAATATAATACATATCAGGAGACAGAAATAATTAAAATCACTGGGTCTGAAGTTGAGGAAAATGTAAATATGCATTCAGCACTAGTTTTTGATGAGGTGATTACGTTACTTAGTGTGTAAGAAAAGAATTTGTAAAATGTATATGACATATTTACATAAGACACATTAAAAATACAGATTTTGATATTTTCAATTCAGTTAGCTTTTGGAAAAACTCACACCTTATTATTTTCTTTAAAGTGTGTACTAATAACAAGTAATTGTAAAAGATATTTTGATATTAATCTTCATAGGGAACATAAATCAAAAGGTTTAAGTCAGGACCCCTCTCCATGTTTGTGAAAGCAAGACCAATGAAGAGTAAAAATAGAAGCAAAAGGATGGAATCAGGGTGTATAGATATTCTGTGACTCAATCTCAGTACTAGATACATTCTCCCAAATAGCTACAGTCTCCCAATGACTATTATAGTATGGATTTCTTCCTTATGATTCTACCATACGCTGTGTTACAAGTCTCCACAGAGTCTTTTTTTTGGGGGGTTACATATCTCCCCCTCCCCCTTTCTGCTTGCTCTTGCTGTGTGTCCATTCTTTTGTGTTTTTCTATGTCTGCTTCCTGTCTCTCCCCGTCTTTGCGGCGACGCGCCGACTCGGCCCTCCACGGAGGTGGCTCGTTCCATTCGTGGGTGGCTCCATTCCATTTTTCACGGTGGCTCCGCTCCGTGTTTTGCGGGCTGCCCGGCTTTCCTGCTTTGCAGGCGGCAGCTCTGTTTCATGGGTGACTGCCATGCCCGTGGGGTTTCCGCCCTGCCCGTGGTGGCTTATTGCCTTGCCCACGGCGGCTTATTGCCTTGCCCACGGCGGCTTGCCTTTCTCAAGGCCATCTGCCCGCTTGGAGAGGTCCCCGGGAACCGAACCCAGGGTCTCCCATGTGGTACACCGGCGCTCTTATCCACTGAGCTATCTAGCCAGCCCCTCCACAGAGTCTTTTTTAACATCTCTGCTCCCTCTTCAAAGTTCCTCTTCAGGTGCTAGCTGTCTTCTCTCCTTTCTCCTCAGTTTTCTGCACTAGGCTCCCAACCACTATTTCTTCTCTCTCCTCATTTCCCCCATTTCCCCTTTCTAGTCCTTCTTACTTAACTCCAATAAATCCAGTTTTCCCCTATATGTTTCACTCACCAATTAGAAAATTTAAGCCTGAAAACTAGCTAAACATGAGCCACATTGTTTTGCATTTTTCTTGAAACACGCCTCTTGGGAGGGTGAGCTGTGTCCACCATACCACAAGTAAAAGGCAATTTTGTTATGCTATGTATCAAATAAGTGTTTGAGAAAATAAACTTTCCTGAGTAGGAGCAGTTATTACAGATTAAAATAATTAGGAAAATCTCTTAGAAAATGTGGTGTTTGAACTGTATTTTAAATGAAGGGCAAGATTCTGTGGTGTTCTAATTAGAAAATAAAGGGAAGATAAAAAGGAAATGGGCAAGGTGTACTTAGAATCTGCTAGCAGGCAAAGAAATGGAAAACAGTATATAGAGTTCAAATTATTATAGATCATCAACAGTTCTGATGTAAAAACACTTAGTTCAATAAGTATTTAAGAACAATATATGGTTTATCTCAGGATGAAAATGTACAAGATGTGTCAATAATTCAGAGCTTTCATGAAAGTAAGGCTTTTGGAAATGCTAACATTTCATGGCTATGGAATCTGAATGGCTCCCTTGGTGAGCCATTACTAATTACTAATCTCTCCAACTATAAGGTAAAATTTGGCCAAATATTTTTGTTCAGTGATTTGCTTATTCTGCATCATTTATTTGACGTTCTATTATATATAACCTTTCATTTACATTGGTACAATTCAGGTACTGATTAATGCATTAAGATGCCCTTGTATGGCTTAACAAAACTAAAGCCATGCAGTATCAATGTTAGAAAGTGTACTTCTGTCTGGATTTTTCTTAAAAACCTGAGAACTGTATACTTTATCATTTTTATTATGCCAGGAATATTTTATAGCCAAAAGTCAAGAGCTACCCAACTTACCTTTACCAGGTTTCACATGACGTGCCGTTTACTGTGGGTATCCTTTTTCTCTGAGATCCCAAAAGTCCATTGATTTTATGCTGAGGTATTGTTTTCACATAGAGTGAAATGCCTGTTCCATTTTATTTTTTGGAATGTTTAAGTAACTTTATTACAGATTCAGAAAAATAAAATAACAGAAAAGGGCATCTTAATAAGTTATGGAAACATCACTCCTAAAAAAGCTTTGTCCAGGCACTTTCATCTCATCTCATTCCAACTTTTAAAGCAGAAATATCTGGCTTTAAGTGGGCTTGTCAGACTTAATTATATTAGATCCACATTTAAATTTTGCATTTCTAAGAGTCATTTTTATAATTTTCACTCACCTCTTATGGATTCTTTTTGAACTGCAAAATAATGTCATTGTCACATAGATGAAAGAAACTCAGAATTATACTCATTGTATAATACTTTGAACATTGTTCTAAGAAATGCAAATGACGACCAACAATATATTTTATATTTTCTACAGAATTGCCACCTTAAGTTTAGTTGATGGCTAATTTGTATCTCACAGCATGTTTTTACATTCTGAGGCAACCATTGGAATTAGGTAATACTAAAAATAGTTTTATTTATATTTGTACAGGTATACATTGAGGCATAGAGATAGAGAAGGGAAAGAATGGTTTCATGTACAAATAAGAAAAGATAGAAATCAAAGATAATATCAATAGTCCTACGAAGAATGGAGTAGAAAGTTCCTGCTTCATTATTTAATTAACTCAAATCTAGAAATCACCATTTGCGGGCCTCACAGAATTGGTAAGACGATAAGATTGTGAAGAGCTAAGACTCTGGATAGAAGAGAATCTCAGAGAGATGAGCAGGCATTTGCAGGCACTGTTACCTCAGAGAGGCGTTTGCTGGTTAAGATTTGTACAGGTTCCTGAGCGCCTGGGATGGCTTTCATGGGGTCCTCTGCTGGGTTAGAGCAGTAAGCAACTTGGTGGAAGCCTCAAGCACACTGCCATTTTTACCTTCAGGATATTTTCCCAATTCTGGGGCTGCATGGAAAATGGGCTAAAAGAAAAGTAGAAAGCTTTTGACAATCACAGCTGTTTAGAGCATTCTTAGAAAACTAAGAGTAGAAATTAGGATTTACCAGTCAGTCCTTAGGGCCAACAAGCCGTCATCTGAAACACCAGTAGGGTGAGAAGCAAAGCCAGGATTGGCTGGACATGACCAGGCTGCCACCCTGCTGTATTTCAGCACAGTACCTGAGTGAATTCAGTTTCTCTGCACCACTCTGAAGGAATACATCTGGAGTCTATTCACTATCTACATTTGATCAAAGATTACTAGGTAGGTCAAAAGACTGGATAGCATGAGCTGGAACCAAGAGATAAAACAATGCAAAACTAATAACAGATCTAGTGATGATTCCGTTATTAAAGGTTGCCATCAAGTCTTTAAAATAATGATAATTAATATGTTTGAAAAAATAGACACAGGCTGAGAAAAGAGATGAGAAATGGAGAATGTCCCTATAGAATTAGAAACTATGAACAGATTCAAATGGAAATTCTATAACTGAAAATTACCAGTATCAGAAATTTTAAAAATTGGTAATTTAAAACAAATAATCACCGTTATATTTCCTTCTTCAGTTTCTTTCAGACCTGTAGGATTATTCTTATTCCATTGGTATTTGTTTAGCAGTCTACTTTTACAAAGTTGTGTGCTCCTGGCACAGTCTTAATTCTAAAAATAGTTTTCTTATTAATAATGGAAAGGTCATTAATGTATTACTTCACCTTTTCATATGCAAAATAAATGAGCAACATATTCATTATCCTTTATTTTAACAATTAAAATGATACAATTGAAAATTGGAGTTTTATTTAAAAGCATACCCAAAACCAATTTGGAAAGTTTTACCAGATGTTTGGGTTTATGCCATATTTTATAAGACAGAGTAAGCATTCATAAAATATTATCAGTATGGAAAATTTCTATATCTCCCTTGCACTCTAATGCCAGTTATCAAAATAAATACATTTGAAATAATTTCTATTAAATACTCAATCAACAGAATTTATTGTTGAAGAAAGAATTCTGGTTATCTATTCAATTTATAAATATACATTCAAAACATTTGTTTCTTTATGTTTGAATAGTGAAAGAAGCAGTTTCCCCAAATCTATAAATTTGTATGAAGATGTTGAGAACATGTTTCATGTTAATATTATCCCTGATGTTTTTATTTGTTGATTCAAATTTCTGAAATATTCTTTCTAGTGATAATATTAATTTTTGGAATTTTAGAGAATTTTCTTTGCTATCATGTGTTTAGAAATCTGATGGATGACTGAAAGCATATTCCTTTGACAGTCTTGACATAGTGACAGTCTATTCTAGAGTATAATGGACTCAGTATGAATTCTTTTTTAGACAAAGTCATTATCGTTGTGGTGTCATTGTTCAAACATGGTGTCTCTAAGTTGTGCGATCCCTTCACGTGAAAGGGAACATTTCAGTTTATGAAACATCTTCTTTTCACACCCACATAGTTGTAAGTTGACATGACATTTTCCAGGGAATCATGCCTTAAATCCAAAAAATCTAGGTCTTTACCATAAGCAGTCCTAAAACAAGGCGTTCCTGCTGAAAGGACGCCACAGATGAGGACTCTACCTCTGCTAATATCACTAGTTTGCTTGCTAAGGGTTGGCTATTAGCGAGTGAACAAGGAGATTTGACCAGGTTGCTTTCCCTTTCTTCAGCCTCACTCACATCCTAAATGGTGAGAAAGGAATTGTAGGACAATGAGGGCAAATCATCATACATGTCATGTATATATACAATTACAAACTAGTGATTGTGTCATGATGGGACAAATAGATGATTTTAGGAGCAAAAAAATTTTAGTATTTTCTTTGAAAGGGGTGAGCAACTTAGGCATATTAATATACATAAAATATATATGTTTCTATTAGTAAATAATAGAAATGTCACATACTGATGAAATTTACTTTCTTTTCTTCAGTGGTTGTATATTATTTCTCTCATTCAAGTCTTTCTTTGATATATACCTCCATAAATGTATTTTTATATTATGAAGAAAGGAATAATAAACGAATTCATAAATCTGTACATTCTGAAGCAAATGTAGAACATTAATACATATATCCCATATTGTACTTTCCTAAAGAACTGATTATTTAGTCGGGTTCCTAAAGCATTTTCTAGTTTATACCTTCTTGAAAAATAATCCATTAATGTGTCATTAACAAGCAAACATGCTTTGCCTAGTAATGAAATCAGTTTTTACTCCACATTACACATATCAAGTGAACCCAATCTTATCTTAGCCAATTATTTTACTGTGTTATTTTTAAACACTTTTTCACTGGTCTTCAATAGGTTTCAAAGATAGTCATTTAACCCTAGTAGTTCTATTTGGCACCAAGCCTGATTTCCGCTGGGCTTTCTTTTTGTTTGTTTTTTTGTCAACCTCTACTTGAAGAACAACTAAACAGCAAGCCACTGGAATAGTTTAAACTATCAGTTTTCCTACAGTTTGTGACCGGGATAGCCAAAAGCCAGGCTTTTTAAAATTGGTCATTAAGACACCCTCCAGTGGAAAGAACTCCAGGCTTTCCGGAGAACACATGGCTCCAGCCATCTTTCCCCAGGTTCTGCCCACTATCCCAACCCTCCAAGAATGGTGGAAGCAGGTAGGCTGGGAATGATCTGATACAATTTTATAAAATTTTAAAGGAAAATGCCAGGAAATTTGGCTTATGTCTCCCTAAATATCTGCCTTCCAGAACCAATTAAAGGTTAGTTAATGTTTCCTTAAAGAAAAATAAAAATTAAAGAAACCTCCATAAAATTTAAATTTTTGCAGCCATTTAAAAATATTTTTTCAAAGACGATTCAACATAAAACAGGTAAAAGGACAAGAATGTAACAGGGCAGACCCAACTTTTTTGCTAACTAATTTCAAAACTAGAACTAAAATTTGCCTTGCACTCTATGATGTTGGGAGAATGGATCAATATTGATAACTGAGCAAGCAGATAGATGCCTTGTTTGAGACCAGCTGTTTTTTTTTTTCTTTGAAAGTGTGATTTGCTTTTATTTTACTTATTTTGAATCCATTTAAGATTCTCTGCTTGGCAAATCCCTAGATTTGAGTTGCCTTTTGTGCCTGAAATAATCTATTAATTATAACTATAAATGAGTTGCTATTTATTATTTCATTGACAGGGTTATTGACTATTTCATCTATGGGATATTACTCTTGTGCTTGGGGCTGTTGTATGGTGAACAATACAGAAAGGTAGTACCACCTTATGGAACTTTCAGTGCAGAGTGGGATAGACACATATTTTGCAAGTCAAACAAAATACAGAAAAAAACCTGCAAACTGTAATCAACTCTATGGAAGAAAATGGAAGTGTTCTGAGTGAATATACCTAGGAGATCTATTTGGTTCAAAGAGTTTAAAAAAGGCTTTTCTGAGAAACCAATATTTTAATTGAAGTTTGAATAATCATTAAGACTTACACTGTCCAATGGTGTAATGAAGAACATTATTGAAAAAGGGAAAGGGATGAGCCCCTGATGTGGAAAAAGCTTGGCCTAATGGAAGAGCTGGAAGAAAGCCCATTAGGCTGGAATGTGAGTGTGTTCAGTAGATAAGATTGAGTATTAGGCAACACTCCTATTATTTCAGGCTTGTGAAATAATCAAGGCTGTCTGTTTTAGGTTCCTGGCTGCTAAAACAAATACCATAAAGTGGGCTGGCTTTAGCAAGGGTAATGTATTGCCTCATGTTTTTGAGGCTGAGTCCAAATTCAAGGTGTCAGCAAGAGTGTAAATAAAACATGATGTAGGACCTATCTCCAAGGATATCCAAAACTTGCATTTGCATAGAGAGAGAGGAGGTGGTGAAAATGTATGAGAGAGATTGAGAAAATGCTAAAAACAATGAGGGAGACAAGGCAGGGAAGCAGAAAACTCAACATTTACTGAGAAAACTTTTTGCAACAAAGGCGTTAAAAGTGTGTATCGATTATTTCATTTTATCTTATAAAATAGGAAGTATTTATATCATTTTATACATAAAGAAACTGAGATTCAGAAATACACAATATCTTTCCAAAGAGTCACCATTCATAAGTGATGGTGCTGATTTTGCATACATCATCAGTATTCTCAATTCCAAAAGAAATTAAAAAAAGCATGGTGTCATAGAACTCAATGACATGGCTTATTTGAAAGAGAGGCTGAGAAAATGAAGTCTTTGTTTTGAGCAGACATGTACCAGATGAAATTTTGGTATTCTAATACCAAGAAAACAAAGAAAGACCAGATATTCGGGATGCACTAGAAGTCTTTGACACAGAGAATATGACTGTATTTGTTGAATGCTATTGAGAAATCATATTCAGAAAGGGCTAAATATGGAGTTAATCTGCTCTGTACTAAACTGTCTTATTAGTATATATTTTTATTTGTCACTCTTTTAACTTAATTATTTCTAATTATGCATAAAATTCTCAGAAACAATATATCTTTCTTATTCATTGAGGTTTTATTTCAAGCAACTGTGAGAGGAGAGGATGACCTGTGTTGCCCTCTTGTTACCTTAATTATTGTCCAGGCAGGATCCTGAATCTTTCTGTAAAACCAAAAAAACCTTTCTAGGGCTAACTAATTTTAGGATTAATTTGCTTAAATATAATTTAGAGTTCTTTACTGCAAAACTTTACAAGATACGTAATAGACTAATGAACCTTATTGATCTATAATAGAGATCAATTTCTAAATTTCTAAACTCACTTGTCCATAGATTCTTTTTATATCTGAGAATCCTAGAGACTAAACATACTTTTGCAAAAATGTGTTTAAGTTGTCAATCAATTCATTATCATAGTGCACATAATCTATCTCTCTCACTCTCTCTCTCTCTCTCTCACATCTCCCTATTTATGTTTTTTCCCAGAATAAATAGCTATCATTCTTATAGGGATTGGCAATGGAGTGATGACAAGGTCGCTGCTCAAAATGGAGCTTATATATTAGAGGAGAGAAGAAATAATATACAAGTAAGATAAAGTCAAGCAGTGATGACTGTTAAGCACAAAATAAAACAAATAATAAAGCAGAGAGCTATTTGAATGTTAGTCACTTTTTTGTTAGTTTTCTTGTGAATGTTTTAAAAAAATAATGGTTGGCTTTTTGTAGCTGAAAGAAATGTCAGCAATATATACAAATATATACATATGTGGATGAAATCTGTAGAATCATTTTGTTAGTATTACTATGTTTCTGGAGAGAACGTATCAGGCTCCAACTTGCAATGTAACTTCATAATATGCCCCTTAAAATATATAAATTATATTATATAGTTCTTCTGAAAAAAGAAAAGTAGCCTTTTATATCTAGGAGTTGTTTTCACTAAGTCTTGCTGTTCTTTTGTTGACCATAACCAGGTTTACCGACAAGATCCATTTGTTGAAAGGATGGCTCAAGGCAATAAAAGTACCACTCAGTTATCATGTTTTAACAAAGAAAAAACCATGAATATTGTTCAAATCTTAAAAATGACTAAATATTCCCTTATTCTGGCTAACACAAGTGACTTCTACTTCTTTATCGATTACAGCTTTAGCCTTTCTTCAATATCGGGCAAAACCCTGGTTTCTTGAACTCTCCCCAAAATCACTTAGCACAAGCCCAAATCTGACTGGGTCATTCCAGACACCCTCTTTTTGGGATGCCCACAGTTCCTCACGTGCTGCCACCCAGCTTCTTCCCGTGCCGGTGTGTTCCTGAGAGCCTCTGTGTGAAGAGCATCAACAAATCCAAAAATGCTTTCAACAGGAATGGTCTTCCTATTAGCTACACATACTTTAAGGTGCTCTGCTAATCCCTCTGAACATGTTCCCAAATGCTGTTGCTATGGTAGCAGTAGATCAGACTTGGCAATGAAAATAAAAAGCAGGCTAACTAAAGCAGTGAAGTTATATGTGCTCACGCTAAGATAAATCTACTTTTAAGTTCTTTCTTAATGCATTCTAGTAAATTTAATTAATAATATATATGAAAAATCATTTTCACACTATTTACTCCTAAAAGATTAATAGTCATCACAAGATACATTAACATTGATTTCATAGTACCCTTTATCAATTAATATGAGTCATTGTTAAGTAGATATGTTCAGCAGGCAATTAATAGCAAGCCAAACTATTTTAGATGGTTATTGCATTTACATTGAGTTACGGTTACTTAAAGAAATACCTTGGCTGGTTAGAGTATAGGTTATACTGGAATCAGACTTAGAAAGTGATATTAAAACTCCAAATACTCAAACTCAATTAGATTCTGGAGTCAGAAAGGATCATATATCAATTATAGAGTATGATAACCTAAGAAATAAAATACATCAAAATATTTTAAAAAATCATGGAAGTTTTTGAATTATTGACTGTTTATCCAAGCATTCCTTTGTATAATTTTGCATCATGATCAAATTTGGATATTTTGAATGTCATTGCAATTTTCAGGAAATGTTTAAAATTTCTTTGAAAATATTTGGCTTGCACCTTCACTCCATTTGTGGATGGAATTTCATAACATTCTAATCAATTAATTGTTGAATTGTTAAGGCAAGATATCAGTTTGGATATATTCAGCATAATGAAATACCGATTGAGACTAGGTCTATTTTAACTTCCACTTATTAAATGACAACTGTCTTCTCATTTAATTGCTCAGCTTAGGTCTACCACATACCCATTAGTATTTTATTCATTTTTCTTTCTATAGTTCAAACTTTATCTTTTAATTCATTAATTAATTAAAACCTTACTAAGACGGTCAAGTTTCCAGCTCTGTATAGCACAACCATTATTTTTTCACCATGCAAAGATGAATATTATCATTTGTGTGCATCTCCCAATTAAACATAGCATTCATATTTGCTTACCAGAAATATAGCACATATTTTTCTAATTAAATATATTTAGCTCATTACCCCTTTTATCATTTTACTTTTTCCTTTTAGCTCACATTTTAAAATAATTTACAGTATGTTAAATTATTTTATTAGTGACAAAATTCTATCCTAAATATTTTCAATCCTCCAAGTTTCCTGAGCCAGAATTTCTTCTGCCTCAGTGAGAAAGTTGAATTTTAGATAAAGCATATTCTATGTCTTTAAAGAATTCTGTGTTCTTTTAAATTATTTTAAAATGCCATCCAGTTTAGAATTTTCCAACTCCAAGGCATTTTAAAAGTAGTAGTCTCTAAAACCTATTGATTTTATATCTACTCTTTTAGTGGGGGATGGAAAGTTAAAATTTGAAAGAAATTATACAGTAAATATTTAAAGCCTAACATAAATCTGGACTTAATGAGAAAGAGGCCAACATTTTCTAAAAACCCAGCAATGTTATAAATGACTTGCCTTTATTTTTGTTTCAATTTTTTAACTATTAAAAATATTTTTTGTAAAGAACATTAACTTTTTTAAAAATTAGCATGCCAAAGATTCACTCCCTTTTACTGATTTATCATGATAAAATATCTCTTCTTGCTAGAGAAAGAAAAAGTTATATTTATTTATTAGAAGGGCTTTTAATAAATATTGGTGAGTGATACCACACTTAGCAAATAGGCTATATAGTACACAGAGGTAAGTTATATTTCCAAACCTGAACATACGTATTTGGTTGGGCTAAGCTGCTCTAACAATGAGATCCAAAAATGCTACTCAATCAAAGTAGAAGTATATTTCCCTCCATCCATTGTACCAATGTTAGATAGTCCAGAGTAGAGAGGCATTTCTCCGCCACAAGATGATGGTGTGATTGCATTAATTATGCTCTGAGGGTGATATGTTCCTTGGCCATATGGTCAAGGATAATCCATCAACATTTGTGGAGTGGATAAAAGAGAAAGTGGGAAGTCATCCAACTCCTTTAACGGGGAGAGGTCAATGTTATAAACACCACTTCAAGTAACATACCATTGACCAGAATTTCATCACATGAATGCAAAACTGACTCAGAAATGTAGTCCTCTACCTGAGTAGGGATGTACCCAGCTAAAATGGGGGAGGGAGCAGGGAGACAAGGGCAGATTCTATTGCAAAAGTGAAAAGAAAATATTAGAAGAAATATTGGTGGTAATTTATAGTTTCTTTCAGTACTAAATGAAGGTAACAGGAGATATTATGCATGTATACACATTTATTAGCATTTAAGAAATAAGGGATTAATCGTTTGGTATATGGGAATCCTGTATTTTATGAAAGATTGTTCTGTAAACCCACACCTTCTCTAATAAAAATAAATAAATAAATAAGGGAGACACTTATAGTAAGTATTTGCTTTAGTTTAATTGTATCTCCAAATACTATGATTTCTTATACTTAACACAGTGTAAAAATATTAAACAGCAGTACAGAGTAATTAAAGCTGCGGGAATGCAATAGACTATTTTTTTCTGTGAACTTAATTCCAATTGTATCATAGTGCTCCTTTGTCTTTTTGAAAATATCTCCCATTATAATGTCATATTTAGTTTTAAAATCATAATTGTGTGAGGGTAAAGAGATATTGTCCTGGTTTGAGCCTTTTGTGGACTCCAGAAAATCTTGTTCTTAATGCAAACCCATTTCTGTGCCTATAAACCTGTTTTATGTTGGACCTTTTAGTTAGATTCAGTCAAGGCACCGTTTGATTAGATCACTTGGAAGGGAAAGTGCACCCAAATAGCCAAAGAATTTTAAAAGAAAAAAGTGTTATGGGAGGAATTTCACTGCCTGACCTTGAAAGATACTACAAAGCTACAGTGGTCAAAACAACATGGTATTGGCATAAAGATATATACATGGATGGGTGAAATAAATAGTCAGTCCAGAAATAAACCCTCAAACTATTGGCAACTGGTTTTTGACAAACCTACCCAGTCCATGTTAATGGGACAAAACAGTCCCTTCAGCAAATGGTGCTGGGAGAACTGATATCCATAACCAAAAGATTCCCTATACAAGACTCAACTCAAAATAGATCAGAGACCTAAATATAAAAACCAGGACCATAAAACTACTAGAAGAAAATATAGGGAAACATCTTCAAGATCTTGTGGTAGGTGGTGGTTTCTTGGCTCTTAGACCCAGGTGGTGAGCAACAAAAGAAAAAAAATA
This sequence comes from Chaetophractus vellerosus, assembly GCA_004027955.1. NCBI lineage: Eukaryota > Metazoa > Chordata > Mammalia > Cingulata > Chlamyphoridae > Chaetophractus > Chaetophractus vellerosus. Next base: position 17,091 of record PVKH010009844.1, read on the forward strand.
GACAAATGGGACCGCCTCAAAATTAAACACTTTTGCACCTCAAAGGACTTTTTCAAAAGGGTGAAAAGGCAGCCGACTCAATGGAAGAAAATATTTGGAAATCACATATCTGATAAGGGATTAATATTCATGCTATATAAAGATGCTACAACTTAACAATAAAAAGACAAATGATCCAATTAAAAATGGGCAAAAGTCTTGAATAGACACTTGTGCAAAGAAGAAATACAAATGGTGAAGAAACACATGAAAAAATGTTCAACATCACTAGCAATTAGGGAAATGCAAATCAAAGCTACAATGAGATATCATTTCACACCTATTAGAATGGTCACTATTAAAAATACAGAAAACTACAAGTGTTAGAGAGATAGGAACACTTATTTACTCTGGTGGGAATGCAGAATGGTACAGCCACTGTGGAGGACTGTTGGGTATTTCCTAAACAAGTTGAATATAGACTTGCCAATATAAAGACTTGGCAATATATAGATGTGGCAATACCACTACTGGGTATATAACCAAAAGAACTGAGAGCAGTGACACGAATAGACAGCTTCACACCAATGTTCATAGCAGCATTATTCACAATTGCCAAAAGATGGAAACAACCCTGGTGTCCATCAACTGAAGAATGGATAAACAAACTGTGGTTTATACACATGATGGAATATTATGTAGCTGAACAAAGAAATGAAGTCATGAAGCACATGACAACATGGATGACCTGGAGGACGTAATGTTGAGTGAAGCAAGCCAGTCACAAAACGACCAATACTGAATGATTGCGCTATTATGAACTAAATATATTGTGTAAAGTCATGCAGTTCATAACTAGAATATGGGTCACCAGAAAATAGAATGAGGTTAGAGAATGGAAAGGTGAAGGTTATCTTTTGCAGAATTGGTAAAAAGATTGTTTGTTAATCTTTGAAAATGAGTAGAAAAGTTGAAAGCACAACACAGTGTTTGTAACTAGTAGTGCTATTATATGGTTATGAGAGTGGTTGAAAGGGAAAGTCTAGGTCACATATATTACTAGAAGGAAAGCTAAAAAATGTAACATGGGACTATATAGGATGGTAAAACCACATGTGAAATATGAATATAGGTAATATTGCATATATAAGCCTGTTTTTCTTTGAAGCTGAACAAATGTATGTTAATGTTATTACACTTAGTAAATGAAACTAGACATGAAGTTGAAAAAAAAAAAGCTTAGCAGAGTAACCTGAAGGGGAAGTCTCAGGTGCTGCCCTCAAGTCCCAAAGCAGCCACCTCCTGTAGACGTCCCTGTCCCTTATTTGAGGCTCGTTAACTCCCCACATCCACATGTCCAGATCCTGGTAGATGTGATGAGCTCCCTAGAGAGAAAGCCCCATGATTGTAAATGGCCACCTGGTTGCAGCCCCCATCCCCAGTCCTAAAGGGCTGCTAATGTGGTCTGAGCATAAGCTCAGTAAAGGTACTACTGAGACCTTGGTTGCACGCGGATCCCTGAAATGGCCAAA
>PVKH010009845.1:0-18588 GCA_004027955.1 Chaetophractus vellerosus
TTTTTAATCAAGAAGGGGTGGGCCCGGCTAGATAGCTCAGTGGATAAAGAGCGCGCTGGGGTACCACATGGGAGGCCCAGGGTTCGGTTCCCGGGGACCTCTCCGAGTGGACAGACAGCCTTGAGAAAGGCAAGCCGCTGTGGGTGGGGCAAAAGCCGCCGTGGGCAAGGCAAAAAGCCGCCATGGGCAGGACGGAGCCCCCACGGGCATGGCAAAGTCACCCGTGAAAAGCGGAGCTGCTGCCTGCAAAGCGGAAGCCGGCAGCCCGCAAAAACATGGAGGACTGCTGCCTGCAAAGCATGGAGCGGATCCGCCTGTGAAAACGGAATGGAGCCACCCACGAATGGAGCGAGCCGCCGCCGCGGAGGGCCGACTCAGTGCGTCGCCGCAAAAGATGGGGGGAGACAAGAAGCAAACATAGAAGAATGGACACACAGCAAGAGCAAGCAGAACGGGGGGGATATGTAATTAAAAAAAAAAAAAGAAGGGGTGCTGGATTTTGTCAAATTCCTTTGCTGTGTCAACTGAAGTGATCATGTGTTTATTTTGTTTATTTTTCCTTTTCGTTCTATTAATGTAGTGTATTATATCAAGGTTCGCAGTTGATCATGGTGTATAATTCTTTTAATGTGCTACTAGATTCAGTTTCCTAGTATTTTGTTAAGGAATTTTGCATTTATAATCATTAGGAATATTGAGCTATAATTTTTTTTCTTGTGATATCTTTATTTGGCTTTGGTATTAGGATAATGTTGACCTCATAGAAAGAGTTAGGATGGAATTTTAGTTTCCTGGCTGTTAAATCAAATACCATGTAATGAATGGGTTGGCTTTATCAATGGAATTTTTTTTTCAATAACTATTAAATTCGCCCCCCCCATGGCTCCCTCATCTGTTTGCTCATTGTTTTTTGCTCATTGTCTGCTAGTTGTTTCTTTCTTTCTTTTTTTTTGTGCTTTGCCTGTTTGTTTCTTCTTTAGGAGGCATGAGGAACCGTACCTGGGACCTCCCATGTGGTAGGCAGGCACCCAACTGCTTGAGTCACATACACTCCCTGCTTGTTTGGCCTTTTTTTTTTTTGCTCACTCTCTGCTTGTTGTTTGCTCATTGTCTTGCTCATTGTTTTTTTCCCCATTGTCTGTTGTTTTTGCTCGATGTCTGCTTATTGTTTGTTTGTCTTCTTTAGGAGGCACCAGGAACGGAACCTGGGACCTCTCATGTGAGAAGCAGGTGCCCAACTGCCTGAGCCACATCTGCTCTTTTATTGGCTCACAGTTTTGAGGCTAGAAGTCCAAAGTCAAGGCCATACTTTCTCCCTGAAGACTACGGCATTCCTGGGCTGCCTTCTTGCTCTCCTTTATCCTTGGCTTTCCCATCACATGACAGTGCACATATTGGCACCTTTTCCTTTCTCTTCCAGATTCTGTGGACTTCCAGCTTGTGACTGCTCCTTGGATCTTTCTCCTCTGAAGCTTTCTACAAAAGGCTTCTACTAATAAGATTAAGACACATCCTGACTCAATTGGGTCACACCTTAAATGAAGTAAACTCAACAAAAAGTCCTATTTACAAGTATTCACACCCATAGAAATGGAGTAAGCTTAAGAACTTGATTTTTGGGGGGTACATAGTACTCAGCCGCCACAGAAAAGGTCCTTTCTCTTCAAATTTTGGGAAGAGCTTGAGCAGGTTGGTATTAATTTTCATGGAATGTTTGGCAAAATTCACCAGTGAAGCCTTCTGGTCCTGGATTTTTCTTTGTTTGGAGATTATTTTGTTTGTTTTTTGCTAAGACAAAGCCAAACAATTTTGTTATTGAATAAGGTTGAAACCAGGATGTGAAAAATCATAAGAAATATGCCAAAGAGTGCAAGGATAGAATAAAATCTAACCCATTTATATAGCGAAGCAGCTACAGCCCCTTTTATGCTTATAAGAGGACTTGCCACCATTTGTCACATAGGTCATGTTAAATTCACCTGGCAATGGTGGTGGGACTTTGTTAATTGCTGCTTTCCAAAGGAATGATAAAACTATAAGATAGTTAGAATTTGGAGCTGGACCCCAAAGATAAACTCCCAAGGACATGAGAGATATCTATATTTCAGAAATGTCTCACAGGTCCTTGAGACATTCTTGAGCTGTAAATGATATAAAAGGTCATTTACTTTTAAAAATTATTTACATACATCTCAAAGAGGGGAAGAATTTACAATACATTCCATACAAAAATATGCTCTAAGTCATATTTCCCAACTGGGAAAGTTTTTTATATTTACGTTTATCCTTGCATAAGTCCTCAATATGCTTATTTCCCTATAGATTTGGGTCTCAAATGTATTGAATAATGTATTTTAACAGGGACAAGTGCCTAATGCCTGATGTATTGATAAATTAAATGGCACAGCTGAACTATAATATTTTTATATTCTCAGGTTATTTTGAATGGACCTGAATAAAATGACCCATAGGGTATTGGCAGCACTTCATGTGAAGAAACCTTACTTAGATTGGCTGTTGATTGGGCAGCCTTAAAGTCAAGACAAAAGAACGATAGGGTGAGAGGGCTCAGTAACCCAGGACCCATTTATTTACATAATGATCAATTTTTTTAAACAAATCAATTATATTGATATATATTAATAAATAAATAAATACAATTAATCTAAAGTGTATAATTAGTGGTATTTGGTATAATCACATAGTTGTACATTCATCACTTCAATCATTATTAGAGCATTTTCATTATTTCAATAATAATAATAATAATAATAATAATAATAATGAACAAAAAACAGGCAAACAAGAAAATTCTTTACTTCTCAATCTCTGTTTTCCCTGCTGTACATAGCTGCAATTTCTGGCTATTTTTGCACAATTATTTATTATTTTTAAGCAGTTTTATTTAGATATATTCACATACCATACAATCTATCTAAAGTGTATAATCAATGGCTTTTAGTATAATCACAATGTTGTGCATTCATAATCACAAAAAATTTTACAATTATTTCATTACTCCACAAAGAAACCTCCACATTCCTTAGCATGCTTTCCCTAGCCCTACAGCACCATCAAATTTCATCTTTATAAATTGATTTATATTTACATTTTATATAAATGGAACCATACAATGTGTTACACAATATATTTAGTTCATAGTAATGCAGTCACACAGTATTTGTCCTTTTGTGTCTGGCTTGCTTCACTCAACATAATGTCCTCCAGGTTCATCCATGTTGTCATATCCTTTACGACTTCATTTCTTCTTACAGCTGCATAATATTCCATCATGTGAATAAACCACAGCTTGTTCATCCATTCATTGGTTGATGGATACCTGGGTTGTTTCCAAGTTTTGGCAATTGTGAATAATGCCGCTATGAACATAGATGTGCAGATGTCTATTTGTGTCAGTTCTCAGTTCTTCTTGGTATATACCCAGTAGTGGTATTGCAGAATCTCATGGCAAATCTATTTTCAACTTCTTTAGGAACTGCAAAACAGTCCTCTACAGAGGCTGTACCATTCTGCATTCCCAACAACAGTGAATAAGTGCTCCTATCTCTCCACATATTCTCTAACACTTGTAGTCTTCTGTCTTTTTAATAGTGACTGTTCTGACAGGTATAAAATGATATCTCATTGTAGTTTTGATTTGCATTTCCATAATCATTAGTGATGTCGAACGTCACTAATTTTTTCTTGTGTTTTTCATGTGTTTTTTCATGTGGTTTTTTTTTTGCCATTTGTATTTCTTCTTTGGACAAATTTCTATTTAAATCTTTTGCTTATTTTTTAATTGGATTATTTGCCTTTTTATTGTTGAGTTGTGAGATCTCTTTATATATCATAGATACTAAACTCTTATTAGATATGTGATTCCCAAATATTTTCTCCCATTGAGTCAGCTGCCTTTTCACCCTTTTGACAAAGTCCTTTGAGGTGCAAAAGTGTTTAATTTTGAGGAGGTCCCATTTGTCTATTTTTTCTTTAGTTATACATCCAATAAACGATCCCCTGATGATCTTTAAGATGTTTCCTTACATTTTCTTCTAGTATTTTTATGATCCTTGCCTTTATATTTAAGTCTTTGATCTATTTTGAGTTGATTCTTGTATAGGAAGTACGATAGGGGTTCTCTTTCATTCTTTTGGTTATAGATATCCAGTTCTTCCAGCACCATTTATTGAAGACACTGTTTTGTCCCATTAACATGGACTTGGTAGGTTTGTAGAAAACCATTTGAGGTGAGGGTTTATTTCTGGACTCTCAATTTTATTCCACTGATTGATGTATCTATCTATATGCCAGCACCATGCTGTTTTGACCACTGTAGCTTTGTAATATGTTTCAAGGTCAGGCAGTGAATTCCTCCCATTTTGCACTTCTTTTTAGAATGCTTTTGGCTAATCAGATGCACTTTCCCTTCCAAATGAATTTTGCAATTGCCTTTTCTATTTCTGTAAAGTAGGCTTTTGGAATTTTTATTGGTATTGTGTTGAATGTATAAATCAGTTTGGGTGGGATTGACATCTTCACAATATTTAGTCTTCCAATCTATGAACACAGAATGTCTTTCCATTTGTTTAGGTCTTCATTGATTTCTTTTAGAATTGTTTTATTGTTTTCTGCATATAGGTACTGTGTTTCTTTGGTTAAATTGATTCCTAGGTATTTTATAAATGGAATTTTCCCCTTGATTTCCTCCTTCGATTGTTCAATACTGGTGTACAAAAACATTACTGATTTTTGTGTGTTGATCTTGTATCCTACCAATTTTCTGAACTCATTTGCTAGCTCAAGTAGCTTTATGGTAGACATTTCAGAATTTTCTAAATATAGGATCATGTCATCCACAAATAGTGAGAGTTTTACTTCCTCTTTTCCTATTTGGATGCTTTTAATGTTTCTTTCTTGTCTAATTGCTCTAGCTAGAATTTCTAGTGCAAAGTTGAAAAACAATGGTGACAGTGGGCATCCTTGTCTTGTCCTGATCCTAGAGAAAAATCTTTCAACCTTTCCCTGTTGAATACGATGTTGGCTGTGGGGTTTTCATATATCCCTTTTATCATATTGAGGAGTTTTCTTTCTATTATTATCTTTTGAAGTGTTTTTATCAATAAAGGATGCTGGATTTTGTCAAATGCCTTTTCTATGTTGGTTGAGATGATTGTGTGTGTTTATTTACTTCAATCTGTTAATGTAGTATATTACATCGATCGATTTTCTTATGTTGAACCATCCTTGCGTACCAGGAATAAATCCCACTTGGTCATGATGTATAAGTCTTTTGGTATGCTGTTTGATTCTATTTGCAGGTATTTTGTTGAGCATTTTTGCATCTGTGCTCACTAGAGAGATTGGTCTGTAATTTTCTTTTCTTGTAACATTTTTAACTGGCTTTGGTATTACGGTGATGTTGGCTTTACAAAATGTGTTGGGTAATTTTCCCTCCTTTTCAATTTTTTGTAAGAGTTTAAACAAGATTGGTGTTAATTCTTTTCAAAATAATTCAGAGATTTCAATTGTGAAGGCATCTCATCCTGGACTTTTCTTTGTTGGGAGATTTTTGATGATGGATTGGTTTAAATGTGATTGGTTTACAAACTTCTTGTATTTCTTTTAGCGTCAGTTTAGTTTTTTTGTGTATTTCTAGGAATATGTCCATTTCATCTACGTTGTCTTGTTTGTTGGCATACAATTTCTCATAATGTCCTCTTGAGATCCTTTTCATTTCTGTGGAGTCATTCATAACATCCCCACTTTCATTTCTGATTATATTTATTTGAATCTTCTCTCTTTTTTTACTCCATTAGTTGAATTAGTTAGGGTTCTCTAGGGAAACATAATCAACAGGAGATATCTGTAAATAGTAAGAGATTTTATAAAATTCTCTCACATGACTGTGAGAATGTACAAGTCCAGACTCTGCAGGCAGGCTGCAAACCAGGGCTCCAATGTAGGTCCAATGAAGGTCCTTGATGATCTCCCAGGAGACATTGACTATCCAAAGACGAGCTGAGAAATTCTCACTGAATGCTAAAATCACTTTGCTGTATTCCATAAATTGTGATAAGTTGTCTCAATATATTTACTAATTTCACTTGCAATTTCTTCTTTGACTGACTGATTATTTAGGAGTGTATTGTTTAGCCTCCACACATTTGCTAATTTACCTCTTTCCTGTCTATTATTGATTTCCACTTTCATTCCATTATGGTCTAAGAAGGTGCTTTGTATAATTTCAGTCTTTTTATATTTATTGAGAGCTGCATTGTGCCCTAACATGTGGTCTCTCCTGGAGAAAGATCCATGGGCACTTGAGAAGAATGTGTAATCTGCTGAGTTTGGATGCAACATTCTATATATGTCTGTTAGGTCTAAATCATTTATCATATTGTTTGGGTTCTCTGTTTTCTTGTTGATCTTCTGTCTAGTTGTTCTATCTAATGATATGAGTGGTGTGTTGAAGTCTCCAAATATTATTGTAGAGATGTCTATTTCTCCCTTCAGTTTTCCCAGAGTTTGTCTTATGTATTTTGGGGTACCCTGGTTAGATGCATACTTATGACTGTTGTTTCTTCCTGGTGGATTGTCCCTTTTATTAATGTATAATAGCCTTCTGTATTTCTTATAACTTTTTTGCATTTAAAGTTTGTTTTGTCCAATATTATTACCCCTGCTCTTTTTTGGTTACTATTTTCATGGGGTATCTTTTTCCAAATTTCACTTGCAGCTGGTTTGTATTCCTGGGTCTAAGGTGAATCTCTTGTTAGCAGCATATGGATGACTCATGTTTTTAATCCATTCTGTCAGCTTATATCTTTTGATTGGGAGTTTAATCCATTCACATTCAGTGGTATTACTGTAAATGCATTATTGACTTCTACCATTTTATTCTTTGGTTTTCATATGTCATATCATATTTTTGTCTTTTTACTCTTTTGGTTATCCTTTCTGCTATTCTTTCTTTTATACTCCCTCCAAGCCTCTCTCTCTCCTGTCTTTTTCTTCCAGGCTCTGAGGCTTCCTTTAATATTTCTTGCAAAGGTGAATTATTTTTTTATGAACTTTCTTAGTTTCTGTTTGTTTGTGAATGTTTTAAAGTCACTTTCCTCTTTGGATCACAGTTTTGCTTGGTAAAGAATTCTTGGCTGGCAGTTTTTCTCTTTCAGTTTCCTAATTGTATCATGCCACTGTCTTTTCTCACCTCCATGGTTTCTCCACTCTAAGCCTTACTGAGCATCCCTTGTATGTGATGGTCTGTTTCTCCCTTGCTGCTCTCAGGATTTTCTCTTTATCTTTTACATTTGGCATTCTGAGTACTATGTGTCTTGCAGTAGGTCTATTCAGATTTATTCTGATTTGAGTATGGTGCACTTCTTGGGCATGCAAATTCATTTATTTTGTGAAAGTTGTGAAATTTTCAGCTATTATTTCCTCAAATACACTTTCTGCCCCTTTTCCCATCTCTCTCCTTCTGGAACTCCCGTGACATGCATGTTGTTGCAGTTCATGTTGTCATTCAACTCCCTGAGCTCCTGCTCAATCTTTTCCATTCTTTTCTCTCTTCAATTTCAGTTGTTCTGTCTTCAATATCACTTATTCTTTCTTCTATCATTTTGAGTCTGCTGTTTGATACCTCTATTTTTTTTTTTTTAATCTCACTTATTGTGTCTTTCATTCTCATGAGCTCTGTTATTTTTCTTTTCAGGATTTCAATTTCTTTTTTGTGCTTGCTCAATGTCTTCTTGATGTCATTTACCTCTTTAACCATATTATCTTTCAACTCATTAATTTGATTTTGGAAATTTGTGTGCCCCTTGTTAACTAATTGTCTCAAATCCTGTGTCTTTTCTGGGGCTTTGATATATTCCTATTCCTTGGCCATGTCTTCCATTTTCTTAGTATGGCTTATAATTTTTTGCTGATGTCTAGCCATCTGATTAGGATGGTAGTTTATTCAGATGCTCAATTTCTTTCTCTTTCATAGAGATTTAGTAACAGGAGGCTGCTCTTTGATTCTTGGTTCAACCTGGATCATTAGGATTGTCCCTGTTATTTGCTCTAAACTGGGCTCTGGACCCAGTAAAGGGTTGCAGACCCCATTCCTAGAGCCTTAGAGAGGAAGTCTATAAAGGCCAGAAAAAGCCTCTCTTATTTACTTTTAATTTTCTCATGTACACTTTCTTGGTCTGCCAGCAGATGGCGCACTTTGGCAACCCTTTCAGTTCAAAGCCTTGTCAGAGTGTGTTTGCTGCAACACTGACTGGATCCCTGTGATAGAGGTTCCTCCCTTGAGGCTAAGTTTGTAATTCAATCTTTCTTAGAGACAGTTCTCCAGCCTTCTGTGGCAGTCCCTTCTCTTCACCCAGGTAGGAAATAATTCCACTCCCCTCTGTGTCCTCAACAATCAGTCCCGGTTAGCAGAGAGGGAGATTGGGAGGGTTAGATCTTTTTAGCCCCAGATCTGTTCAGCCCCTTGCTGTCTCCCAAGGCAAACAATGGCACAACCTCACCTGGCCTGGGAGGGCTCATGGGACACAGCAGACCAAATTTGTGGGTCAAAAGCTGAGTCAGCCTTATGCAGTGTCCCTCTCTCTCCCTTTTCCTGGAGAGGTATGTCCTCAACAATCAGTTCTTGCTAGAAGTAAGGGAGATTGAGAGAGTAGGATCTCTCCAGTCCCATGGCAGCTCCCAGGGCAAACAACAGTGTGGTCTCACCTGGCCTGGAAGGGCTCATGGGACACAGCAGACCAAATTTGTGGGTTAGCAGCTGAGTCAGCCTTAGGCTGTGTCCCTCTCTCTCCCCTTTTCTGGGGCAGTGGATCACTGGAGTTCTCTTTGCCTGAGAACCTCAGAGTCCTGAAAATTCTAAAATGTCTTTAGTGTGGGGGAGGGTGCTAGCAATAGCAGCCATTGGTTTCAACTCACAGTTTTGCCATCACAATTCCTCTCCTTTGTCCTTCTCTCTTGTGGGTGGTGTCCAGACTTGACCTGGTTGTCCTAAATCCTAGAAGATCTTTTTCCAGGCCATTTCAGTCTGTCCTCTAGCTATTTTTCTGGTAGAGAATAGAATCCTGTGTCTAGTCTGCCATTTTCCTGGAAGTCAGTGATCAGTTTTTAACAATCCAAACCACACCAATTAAGAATAACCCTTTCTGCTGGAGGTCTAAGTAACCAATATGTGGTAGAACTTTAGCTCTGATGGGATGACTTGGAATTTAAGGCAAGTATGGCTGCTTACAAGATGCTTGAGAGCCCATTATAGGGAATGCAAAAATCTAGATCCTAGAGTGGTGGCTATCAACTAAGAGCAATTTTGCCTCCCAGAAATGCTATTCACATCCGGTGGATAGAGGCCAGAGAAGCTCCTAAACATTATACAGTGTTTATCCAGGCTTTTCCAACCAAAAATGGCTGCTGTTCCCAGGCTGACAAAACTGAACCTAGATTACAAAATACAAAGACACTAATCAGTTGGGCATACTACACAATTCCATCCTTAAGACCCTACCAAACAACCATTTCTCAAGGGATGAAGACATTTTTTAAAATTGTGATTCTGTCCCCTCACTGAGACTCATTCAACCATGGCTTGACACCTACCTGATGTCAGCCCATTTGTAAGCTAGCCAATTACCTAGGTGTGCATTGGATAAAAACATAAAATAGAACCAAACTTCAATATTGTAGGTTTGAACCAATAACCGATAGGGAATTAAGTTCCCAGGAACACCATAAGGTAGCTCTAAGCATGTCACAATGAAGTCATGAACTGAAGTAGTTTTGTAAGAGAAAGTCAAAGGAAGTTTTGAGACTGAAGAAGGATAAGAGAAAGCAGCTGATTTCATCTCCACCCATAGATCTCTCTTTCTTATAGGCATCAATGAATGTCCTAACAATGCATAACTGTCCCTTGAAATCCCACATATTAATAACTGAGCCCCTTAAAGATGTTGTTATCTAGATTCTATTACCCTTTGCATAACTGCTTCTGTAAGAAACTGTGCTTCTCACAGGTTCCATGACTCAGACTCTTCATTGAAACTTACCAGGTGAAACCTGACCCCTTTATCTATCCCTAGGCTAGGGAATTCCTGATCTTGGGGAGTCTTTGAGAACTGATAGAGCTAGTTGGGGCTGGGGTAAACTGGTTATAAGAGGCTCAGTTTGCAGGGAGGCTACAGGGAGGTCATGGAAGTATCTGCTTACAACAATAAGTAAAGGTTAAAGAGTCTGGTTGCAATGGCTTCAGTCCCCCCTTATTTTTGTTCATTCCTCATCTTGAGGGATACAGGGCAATGGCTCTTCTGGCTCCTTAAGGCTGTGGTGGGATATAGATATTGTGGGTCAGAGGAATGGAATTATGTTGCTTGTAGATGAAGATATTTGCAGGTTCCTGTTTGTTGAGCTTGGAGGGACTGATACCCCTGGGTTTTGGGGCTTAATCGGCATAGTATCAATCTGGAGTTTTAAGTCTTTTTTCTGGTTCAGAAGTCCTTTTTTTGCTGAAGATGAAGGTCTAACCTGAAGCTGACTGCATGCACCATTAATGTTCATCTTCACTAGTTGAGGTTCCTGTCCTTCGGTATCTTGATAAGCCGAGACTGATAGTGCCCCCAGCTGGGCAGCCAAGCATCTCATCTGCTTCTCGTGGACCTGGTCTTGGTTATAGTAGATCCAGAAGATGTCTGTTCCTGGCACCATTTATTCTCTCAAAATTAAACTGCGTGGAAGGACCTGTGATGCTTGTGGGAACAAGATCTTGAGTCAGTATAGGTAGTTGGTGTGTTTTTAGGAATTTGTTCACTTCATCTAGGTTATCTAATCCAATTTCTTGGTGTAGAGTTGTTCATAGTATTCTTCTATCATCTAATTTTATTTCTATGTGGTCAGTAGTAATGTCTTCCTTTCATTTCTAATTTTAGTTATTTGAGTTCATTCTTTTTTTCTTTCTCAGTCTAGCTAAAGGTTTGTTGATTTTTGTTGATCTTTTTTAAGAAGCAACTTTTGTTTTCATTGGTTCTATTTTTTTTAATTCTTTATTTCATTTATCACCTTTGTTATTTCCTTTCTTCTGCTCATTTAAGGTTTTTATTTGTTCTTCTAGATCTTCCAGTTTTTAGGTTAGGTCTCCAATATGAGAGCGTTTGTCTTTTTTTAAGTAAGCATTTAAAGCTATAAATTTCCCTCTTACCACTGTCTTTGCTGCATACCACAGATTTTTGTATGCTGTGTTTTTGGATTTACTTGTCTCAAGATATTCCCTAAGATCCCTTGTAATTTCCTCTTTCCCATTGGTTCTTTGAGTGCATTGTTAAATTCCAACGTGTTTGTGAATTTTCTAGTTCTTCCTCTCTTATTGATTTCTAGCTTCATTCTGTTATGCTCAGAAAAGATACATTACATGATTTTAATATTTTTTATTTATTCAGACTTGTTTTCTAACCTAATATATGGTCTACCTTGAAGAATGATCCATGTGCCCCGAGAAGAAAGTTTATTCTACTTCTGTTGGGTGAAGTGTCTATATAGGTCTGTTATGTTGAGTTGCTTCATAGTATGCTTAAAGCCTTCTGTCTCCTTATTGATCTTCTCTCTAGAAGTTCTATTTATTATTGAAGGTGTATTGAAGTCTCCTGTTAATAATGTAGAACCATCTATTTCTACTTTCTTTCTTTCACATTTATAGATTATTTGTGTTTTTGTTCTCTCAGTCATTGGTTCACATCCTTTGATTCTTTAACTTCTTTAGTATGTTTTATTCTTATTCACAACTTTTAATTTTTTTTAGTTGACATTGTTGTAGGTATACAGAAATATCATGTAAAAAGAAAAACATTCCAATGTACCACCTTATTGTTACACTTTATTTACTGTGTACCTTTGTTATAATTGAGTAAAGAATCTGCCGATATTTCCTTCATATATTTTGGGGCTCCTCCTTTAGGTGCATATATGTTTATAATTCTTATGTCTTCTTGTTGAATTGACACTTTTATCAGCATATAGAGACCTTCTTTGTCTCTCATGTCCATTTTTTACTTAAAGTCTATTTTATTTTATATTAGTATAGCTCTCCCAGTTCTCTTTTGGTTACTACTTGTAGGTATAATCTTTTCTACCCTTTCACTTTTAACCTACTTGTATCCTGCATTTATTTATGGCTTATAAACACAATATAGTTTGGTCATGCTTTTTTATCCATTCTGCCATTCTTTTCCTTTGGAGTAGATGGTTTAATATTTTAAAATTTGATCTTTTTACTACTGATAAAAGGACACTTTCACCATTTTTCTAATCTAAGACATCTTAAGTCTTATACTGTTTTTTTTGTTCCTCAGTCCTTCCATTTATGACTTCTTTTATATTTATTTGATATTTTGTAGTCTACCATTTTTCATCCCTTCTCACTTTTTTCTGTATATATTTTTCATATGTAATCTTTGTTCTTAACATGGAGCTTAAATTTAACATCCTAAATCTATAACAAACATATTTAATATGTTACTAACTTATCATCAATAGCATATACATATACTGTTCTATTACCCCTCTGTTCTCACACCATTTTGTTGTACTTGTTACAAATTATATCTTTATACATTGCATGTCCCAAACCATGGGTTTATCATTATTTTTTATGCATTTGTATTTTAGAACTTGTAAAAATTTAAAAGTGGCATTACATGCCAAAAAAAATACAGTACAATATACTGGTATTTACAATTACTCATATGGTTACTTTCCCAGATACCTTTATTTCATTATGCTGATTTTATCCACTCTCTAATATTTTTTCCTATCTGAAGACTTCCCTTAAACCTTGCTTGTAGGGCAAATCTAATGGTGATGAAGTCACATAGCTTTTGTTGATCTGGAAATGTCTTAATCTCTCCCTCATTTCTGAAAGACAGTTTTTTTAGATACAAAATTCTTGGTTGGCTATTGTTTCTTTCAGCACCTTAAATATTTCATCCCACTGACTTCTTTTTTTAAAAATATTTATTTTATTTATTTTTACCTGCCCCCCCCCCATTGTTTGCGCTCACTGTCTGCTCTCTGTGTCTGATTGTTGTGTGCTTGGCTTGTTTTTGTTTGTGTTTTTGTTTTTTTTAGGAAGCATCAGTAACCAAACCCAGGGCTCCCATGTGGGAGCCAAAACAGCTTGAGCCCCTCCTCTCCCTGCTTGCCTACTTGTTCTGTCTCTAATTGCGTTTTCCTCCTTGTGTCTCTTCATTGCATAATCTTGTTGCATCAGCTCACGGCACCAGCCCATCGCATCAGCTCACTGTCTTGCTTGTCTTCTTTAGAAGGCACTGGGAACTGCACCCAGGACCTCTCATGTGGTAGGTGGGCCCCCAACTGCTTGAGCCACATTTGCTTTCCAGCTCCCCACTCACTTCTTGCCTCCACTGTTTCTGATGAGAAATCCATGCTTAAACTTATTGGGACTCCCTGTAAATAAAATATTGCTTTTCTCTTGCAGCTTTCAGAACTCCTTTGTCATTGGCATTTGGCAATTTTACCACTATGTGTCCAGGATATGGTTCTCTTTGTGTTTATCCTGTTTGGGGTTTGTTGGAATTTTTGATGTGCATATTCCTGTCATTAATTTTGGTAAATTTTCTGTCATTATTTCTCTGAATATTCCTTTGGCCCCTTTCCGTCTTTCTTCTTTGCTGGTTCAACAGGTTTTTTTAGGCTCTGTTCATTTTTTAATGCCTTTTTCTTTCTTCTTCTCAGTCTAAATCATTTCAGTTGCCTTGTCTTCAATCTTAATGATTCTTTCTTCTGTCAGTTCTGATGGGCTGTTGAAACCCTCTAGGGAACTTTTCTTTTCAGATTTTATGGTGTTCAACTCTAGTATTTCTGATATTGGTTCTGTTTTAAAATCTTTATCTTTTGAAACTCTCATTTTGTTCATTCATTGTTTTTCTCATACCTTTTAATTCTTTCTGCATTTTCCTTTTTCTCTCTCTTTAACAATAGTATTGTGTGTGTGTGTGTGTGTGTTTTAAGTCTCTGTCCTGTATCTCCAAAGTCTTGTCTTCTTCATTGATGGCTTCTAGACTTGTTCCTTCCTATGCCCTTCATTTTCTTTTTCTTTGTTTGACCTTTAATCTTTTTTCATACACTGCACAATTTAATATTTTAAAATGTTAACTCTGGGGTTTATTCCTTAAGCTTGTATCAGATAATTATATGACAAAGATGTTCTTTAGTGCCAGGAGTTAACAAATATAGACAAACCAACACAAAATACCACTCATAATCTTTGCAAATTAGTTTTGTGTTGTCTGGTGTTCTTCTTCAGAGTTTTATCTCCCCTACCAAGATCAGGCAAAGGTGAAAGTGGAGTGCAGGGTCTTCTCAGTTTTTGCTGAGTCTGCATTTGTCCTGGGGTTATGCTTTTTCATGGCCTTTGGAATTCCCATATATATAGAAATTCAAATATCCCTCTACTCTCTATGAGATAGACTTTCTTCCCCTTCTGAGTGCTCTATTGAATGACTTAAAGCATGTGATCTTTTGCTCCAGGTTTCTTGGACTTAATTGTTTGTTATTGTGCTTTAGCTGTCTGCAAGCTGCTTCTGCCTTCAGGGCATGTTTTGGGAGGGTTTACCATTTCAATCTTTAGGCTGACACTGGGTAGACTAGTACCAACATATAGTGCTAGTATGCCCAGAAGGGTTACTTTGCTCTTTCCAGAACAGGGCCAGTAACCCTCAGTGGGAGCACAGGCTGGCTTCACAATGTGCCAAGAGAGGAGTGGAGGAGAGACAAGCAAGAGTACCATTATCTTCTACTACTGTTTTAAAGCTGTATTTTCTTGATTCAGTATTTGCCTGTTGCTGTAACTCTTCAACTCTTTTCTGGAGTTTAGAGGGAAGTGTTTCTGTTAGCTTTTGCTAGTTGTTCAATGATTCTGATTCTCTAGGGGACTAGCAACCAGGAGTGTCTTATTATGCTATCCTGGTTGGCCAGAAGCCCAAAGATAAACCTTCTGATAATTAAAGAGATAATATATATTCAAATGTTTTGCTCAATATGCACACTTATAATTCCTTAATGCAGTTTCAAAGATTCTTGCATATAAAGACTTGTGTTGATAATTTTATTTAAATTGCTGGGATATAGTTAAGTCCCAAGACAGGATGAAATATTCTTAATATTTTCTGTATTTTTTTTGTTAAGAGCAGTAAAGGAATAGATTGCAAAGTTTTAAAATTAAGATTGAATGAATAAATATATTTAGCTTTGCTTTTTCTGTACTATGCTTTACCTTACCATGCCTCATGTGAAGCTTATTGCACTCATAAAATCCATTATTGGAATTGGGAATGGACTCACTGCAAGGAAAGAAATACTCAACTAATTGTATTAACTAGCCAAATGGGTGTTGATGCAAAGTACCAAAAATCTGTTGGCTTTTATAAAGGGTATTTATTTGGGGTAGAAGTTTATAGTCACAAGACCATATCTTTATGGAAGTAAGTTACTTCCCTCACCAAAGTCTGTTGCCATGTGTTGGAGCAAGATGGTCGCCAGTCTATGTGAGGGTCCAGCCTTCCACTTCCTCCTAAAACTCCATGGTTCCAGCTTCTTCCGATCTCAGCCGTAGGCTGACCTAAGGCTCATCTCTCTTCCCAGGGCTCATTTCTTTCCAGGCTTTCTCAACTGTTCAGGTCTCTGGTCTCTTCAGCTGCAAACTATCAGGCAAATAACTTAGTTCTCCTGGGGCTCCAGCGTCCAAAACTCAATTTTCTGTGTTCTCCTTCTCTGTGTATTTACTTCCTGTCTTTGATTGACCATCCATTTATATAGCCTACAAAAGGGGGGAGGGGTTGCTGGGGACTCAAATCAAGTTGCCCTAATGATGTGGTCATATGAAAGCTCTAATCTTGATTTAATAAAGTAAAAGTAAAACCTCTGAATCTAATACAATCTAATACGCCCTGAGGAACAGACCAGTTTACAAATACAATCCAATATCTATTTTTGGAATTCATAAACACTACCAAGCTACCACAACCATGGTAGTTATATGCTTGGCTCAAAATATAACTAGAGCTTGAGGCAATCTCCTTTCTACTTCTCTTTCAGCCTTCAGAGTACTTTCATATGACTTTTGCTAATAAGACATGGTATTTAATAACCTGGCATTTTCCCTAAATTAAGCAGTCAAGGACTTTCATTTTAAAGGAATTTTAGTCATGTTTCTCTAGGATGGCATGGTTGGGGTCAAAATGTTTATTTGACACTAGAGAACCTATTCTGCTTTAGCATGCCTGTAATAACACTTTTCATTTTCCAGAGGCCTTTTGTGTCTTTTGCTAATTTTTTATAAGTTTTTTACAGCCTGCAATTCAGCTAATATCCAAATTAAAGGATTTAGACAGACATGAACCAACACATCCCTGTTTTTCCAGTGTAAGATTTACTATGGTACATTATTGAGTTAGATATTTTAAATCTCTTAGCCTCAACATTAACTGAGGCCAATTTCAATAATGTGGTGAACTTCCCAGAATTTCACCTGAGGAAAGTGGGATATTTGGCTCATGCCTATGTGTTGTCAGGATTCTAGGGCCCTAGGATTCTGAGAAAACATTTCACATACCTTGGAGTTTATCATTATGCCATCTGTGGTAAAATTTATATTAGTAGTTAGATAGAGAGGAAGTATAAATTAGGTCCCAAAAGGGAAGCTCCATTGGTGACAGCAAAAAGATTTTAAATTAGGATTTGATAATGTTATTAATTTTGAAAATAGGGGAAAAAAGTTCTTATGTCTTATTATATGCAATTGAAATTATTTAATGATATTTCTTGCTGTTCAGAGTAAGTGATGGAGTCCCCCATTTTTGGTAAGCATAACAGTCATTAATGTTAATGAGAGTAATGTTTTTTTTTTTTTAAAGGTGGAGATTTTTGGAATGAGTATGTTGAAACATTGTGCTGACCTGATCTGAATGATAAAAGCATCATCTCCTAGATCAATAATCCACTAATTAGGAGGTCAATGTGTTTCACAATGCCATGGACATTTATTACCAAAGAGTTATTAAGTCAATAAGTGAATTCCTAATTTACAGATGAGTAACATTGGAACTAAGAAACAGTTCAACTCCAATGCTCTCCAATACTTCAAAGACTATTATCCCTTTAAGGATAAGCATACCTCACTTTATACAGCAGGTAAACAAAAAATAATTCACAATGTTGAATAATACAACCACTAATCATCTTTTCCTCTGATGACACGATAGTGTACTCTGTAGTCTTTATCTTTTGGCACTTCCCCTTCAATAGTGTTGTTTGATGTATCTTTCCAGTGTACGCTCCAGTTTCTTTCATTCCAAAAATCTGGGGTGGGGCTCAGAAACATGCATTTTTAACAAGATGCAAGCTTCTAAGGTACTGTTCTCTGCATAATACTTCCAGCTGTTCTGGAATTATCTTTTAAATGCAAGCCTGATCTGCATCTACTCACCTACCCCATCCTCATGCACCTAGCAAAACTCTTCAAGATAAAACTGGCATAAAAACAAAAACAAAAGCAAAACACCTGCTTTATTTTAGAGGTTAAAACTTGGAGGCCTATAGTTTAAGGTGTGATTAGTTTGGCCTACCCAATTTTTATATATTTTAAACTTGTCAATATTTGAAAATGGGTGATTTCACATAAAATAAAAGATTTACAGCTGCTCTTAAAATATTTGCCCTCATGCTTTTTCCAGGTTGGGGTTACTTTCAAGTGGAGAATGCCCTGTTTGGTTCACTGGTTCCCACCATATACCCTTAATGACATCATATGTCACTAACTCTCAGCTGCTGGTGGACCACTGATATTTAAGATTTTGGGACCCCTCTGCAAAATACATGCTCCCCTCCCATAAAATACCCCTTTCAATACTGGCACAGAAATTTAGCCTCCTCTCTAACCAAAACATGCATTTTGCCTCAAATTCATTTTTTATTTTTGCCATTGAATATTTAGATCTCTGTGCCTTTGTACAGGTTTGTATCGAATGCCCAGCCTCCATTTTCCTATCTAGGGTAGACTTGTCTTTCTTTTAAAATTCTTTTAGAAGATGGTGTCAGAGTAGCTAGGCAGGGCTCAACTCTTTCATGAAAACAACAGAGGAAGAGCCAAAAGCTATCCAAAGGTGCTGCTTTGGGGATCTGCAGACCAGGACAGTGCTGTGCATCATCCTGAAGGGAGAGGGACAGAGAGACAAAGAGGCCAAACCCTAAGATATGCCCCTGCACAGAGAACAGCAAATATCTCCCCACCTTCAAGGTGAATAGTTTTGGTAAGACCCCTGGCTCACTGCAGCAAACTAAGAGGGGAAAGGAAGTCCTCCCCCCTGGGAGGAAGAGGAGTCTGGCAGAGGGTGGAGAGTAATTTCTTTTCAGTGAGTTTGGCCAGCTTAGCTTGCTTTGAATATGGGCTATAGCCAGCCCAGGAAGTGGGGGTTGAAAGAGACCCATCTGTAAGGGAGCTGAAGGGCAAATAGGTGTAGGACCAGCACCCAGCAAACTCAGAGAGAGAGAGAGAAGTGTAAGGGGGAGGAG
>PVKH010009846.1:0-18601 GCA_004027955.1 Chaetophractus vellerosus
CCTCCTAGAATTTGCCATCAAGGCAAAAGCAGCTAAAGACAATGAAAGGAGAGAGTGATAGAGAAGAAAAACAAAGACAAAAACAAAAACAAAAACCCAACCAAACTAAAAGATATATAGAGGTGAAACAAAAACAAGAACAGATCAAGATTCCCAGGGAAGGAACAGAGGAAAAGAAGCTTACTCCTGGGGGTGAAACAATTGCAAAAGCAGAGCAATCTTAAAACCTGTACCATATATCCAGGGCAAGAAGCAGATGTAGAATAGTTGAACAAATCTGAGTAAACAAGGACAATTATAAAGGTGTAGAATATGTTGAATCTGTATCAAAGGAAAGACTTAAAACAAAATCAATCAACAACAAAACCCTAGACAAGAGAGAAACTGACTCTCAAAGTAAACTCATCAAGATAATCACATTCCTAGACATCATCAAAAAAATTACAAGTCATGCTAAGAAACAGGAAGATTTGTCCTAGTAAAAGGAATACTTTAAAAAGTAGGAGAAGATGCAGAATTTGGAATAACTAATCAAAGATATTCAAAGAAATCCCATAAATCAATTCAAGGAGATGAGGAAAATATGAATAAAGAGATAAAGCATATTAGGAAGGCATTGGGTTAATATAAAGAAGAATTTTAAAATATGAAAATATGCATAATGAAACTTATAGAAATGAAAGGCACAACAGATGGGATAAAAGTACACTAGAGGAATACAACAGCAGATATGAACAGGTGGAAAAAAAATCAGTGAATTAGAAGAGAAGATAATCTGAAATTGAATAGATAGAAGAACAGATAGGGAAAATAATGGAAAAAAATTGAGCATGGTCTCAGGGAATTGAATGATAGCACAGAGTGCACAAATATATATGTCATGAGTGTCCCAGAAGGAGATAAGAAGGGAAAAAGGACAGGTAGATTATTTGAGAAAATAATGGCAGAAAATTACCCAACTCTTATGAAAGACATAAATACACATGTCCAAGAAATGAAAGATACTCCAAAGAAAATAAATCCTAATAGGCCTACTCTGAGACACATACTAATCAGAATATCAAATGCTAAAGATAAAGAAAGAATCCTGAAATCAGCAAGTGGAAGCAAATTGTCGCATACAAGGGATCCGGAATAAGATTAAATGCCAATTCCTTATTGTAAACCATGGAGGCAAGAAGGCAGGGGTGTGATATATTTAAGCTACTGAAAGAGAAAAATTGCCAGCCAAGAATCCTTTATCTGACAAAACTGTCCTTAAAAATGAGGGAGAGTTTAAAATATTCACAAAAAAAACATTAACTGAGAGAGTTTGTCAACAGGAGACCTGCCCTACAAAAAATACTAAAGGGAGTTTTGCAGGTGGAAAGGAAAAGACAGAAGATAGAGGCTTGGAGGAGAGTGTAAAAAATTATCAGTAATGGGGAACTAAAAGGCTAATATAGAGATAAAAATAAGATATATAAAAACCAAAGCAAAAAATGGTTCAAGTAAGTACTGCCTACAGTAACAACATTGAATGTTAATGGGTTAAATTCCCTAATCAAAAAACACAAATAGGAAGAATGTATTAAAAAATGTATGATCCATCTATGTGCTCACCTTAGACCAAGGACATAAATATGTGAAAATGAAAGAGGAAAAACCACATGATCATCTTGATTAACAGAAAAGACATTTGACAAAACTCAGCTTCATTCATTCATTCATTTATTTATGCATTCATTTATTTATGATTTTTTAAAGAAGTATGAATTTTAATTAAAGATATGGTAAATTCTAGGTGTTTGTCTTCTTTAAGCCTAAAAATTAGCAAAACTATATCTTTTAAAATTAAATTATTTTATAGCAGTGTTACAAGATGCTCAGGTAACACAAGATAACAACTACAATAAGAATGACTCTGCTTTGTCACTGGTTGGAATCCCCTCATTTTTAATTTATTCCTCAATCTTGATATATTTGGGACAATGTCTTCTCTGATTGGTTCAGGCTGAGAAGGGACATAGATATTATGGGGCAGTGGAATGGAATTGTTTGACTTGCAGTTGAAGATATTCCTTGCTTTTGTGGTAGCGCTGGTCCATCACCATCGTTTTGTTAATTGTCCAAGGCAAACCCAAAGAACTGAGATTAGGAATTGGTTGAATATCTGATGGATTTCAGGACTCAAATGGCATATGAACAATCTGAAGACTTTGCCTCTGAGAAATATACATAAAAGGTAAACTGAAAATTATAGGTTCAGATAAATGGAGTGGAAGAATCATTATTAGAGAATTTATAAATGAATATAACTATGTTATTTTGGGGATATAGATTTTCATATATGCCCATAAAAAGGGGTTGTTGATTTCATGAGGCCATGTAGTTTGCCTGTGTTGCCTAGGGTCCTCAAGAGGACTTTTCTTTGATGCTTTGTTAACTGTGGCAGTTTGTGAAGTCTGGATGAGACCTACATAAGCATAATCTCTGGAATGACTTCCTGACTAACTTTGAAATATCTAAGCCATAAAAACTATTTTATTTAATATTTCCCCCTTTTATTCAAGGTCTTTCTACAAAGAAATTGCTGATTAACACTTGGTAATAATCCCTCAGTGCCACGGAGGATGATCCCTGGGAGTCATATCCCAGGTTGGAGGTGAAGGTAGTGAGTTTATTTTCAGAATTTGGCTTAGAGAGAGGCTACATTTGAGTAGCAGGAAGGTTTGCTTGAGGTAACTCTTAGGCATTAATTATACTTAAGCTTACTTTCATTATTACAGAAATAAGGTTTGTAAATTCAAGCCTTAACATTGAAGATTTGTCTTATTTGCCTATTTTCTTTTTCCAGAGCTTTCTACCTTCTTATCTGAGAAATAACCACACTTCCACAAGGGGAAAGTTTAATATTTTGTTAGCTAATGTGTGGGCCTCTAGCTATCCAGAAACCATACCTATGGCAAATGGGATACATTTATATCCCTTAGAATTATCTAGCTATATATCTTTCAAGATATTCAAAAGGCCCTGTCTTTTGGGACACCTGACTATATCCCATCTTTCTGTCTTACCAGGGTTATGCTAATTGACAGGTAGAACATAAATTATGTACTTGCCTTGCTTCTCATGTAAAGTTCTTCTTCATCCTTTTTTGATAAAAACATTTCAAAAGATGGGAATAGAAGGTAATTTCCTCAAGAAGATAATGGGCATATATGAGAAAATCCAGAGCTAACATCATACTCAATGTTAAAAGACTGAAAGCTTTCCCTCTAAGATCTAGAATATGAAAAGAATGCCCACTGTCACCATTGGTATTTGACGTTGTGCTAGAAGTTCTAGCTAGGCAAGAAAAATATATAAAAGTCATTCAAAGAGGGAAAGAAGAAGTAAAATTTTCATTATCTGCAGAAGACATGCTCCTATATAGAGAAATTCTTGAAAAATCTACAACAAAGCATCTGGGGCTGATAAACAAGTTCAGCAAACTGGTGGGCTACAAGATCATTATGCAAAAATCAGTAGTGTTTTTACCCACTAGTAATGAGCAAGCTGAAGAGGAAACCAAGAATAAAATTTCATTCATGATAGCAACTAAAAGAATCCAATATGTAGGAATAAATTTTACCAAGGATGTAAATGACTTGTACACAAAAAACTATAAAACAATGCTAACAGAGACCAAAGGACACCTAAAAAATGGAAGGACATTCTGTGTTCATGGATTGCAGACTAAATATCATTAAAATGTCAATTTTACCCAAACTGATTTACAGATTCAACACAATCCCAATTAAAATTCCAACAGCTTACTTTGAATAAATGGGAAAAAAAGAAAAAAATTATCAAAACCTTTTTTGAATGGTAAGGGGCCCAGGTTAACCAAAAACATCTTGAAAAAGAAGACTGATATTGAAGGACTCACACTTCCTAATGTTAAAACATATTTTTAAAAAACTACATTGGTCAAAACAGTATGGTACGGTGCTGTCGTAAAGATGGACATTGACCAATGGAATAGGTTGGCGAGTTCAGAAACAAACCTTTGCTTCTAGGACCAAGTGATTTTTGACAAGGCTGCCAAGACCTCTCAACCAGGACAGAATAGTCTCTTCAACAAATGGTGCTAAGAGAACTAGAAATGCATATCCAAAAAGAATGGAAGAGGACCTTTTTATTATACCCCATAGAAAAATTAACTAGATGTGGGTCTAAGACCTAATTATAAGAACCAAGACCATAAACTCCTAGAAGAAAATGTAGGGAAGCATATTCATGATCTTGTGGTAGGTAATGGTTTCATAGCCTTTATACCTAAAGCACAATCAACAAAAGAGGAAATAGATAAATTAGATCTCCTCAATATTGAAAATGTTTGTGCTTCAAAAGACTTTGTCAAGAAAGTGAAAAGGCAGCCTATTCAACAGAAGAAAATATTTGAAAATATTTGTATATCTTTACTGGAAATCATATATCCAATAAAGGTATACAAATCAACAATAAAAAGACAATCCAATTTAAAAAATGGATTAAAGACTTGAATAGACATTCCAAAGAAGAAATAGAAATGGTAAAACCCTCATGAGAAGATTCTCATCATTACTAGCTATTGGGGAAATGCAAATCAAATCATAATGAGGTATTATTTCACACCTACTAGAATGGCCACTATTTAAAAAAAACACCAAAATAAACAGAAAATTACAAGTGTTGGAGGGGATGTGGGGAAATAGGAGCACTTATTCACTGCTGGTGGGAATGTAAAATGGTGAAGCCACTGTGAAAGACAGTTTGGCAGTTCCTTTGGATGCTAAGTATAGAATTGCCATATGATCCATCAATCCTGCTATTAGGTATATACCCAGAAGAACTAAAAGCAAGGATGAGAACAGACATTTGCATACCAATATTCACAACAGCATTATTCACAAGGAATCATGCTAAAGATGGATGCAACCCAACTGTCTATCAACTAATGAATGGATTTTTAAAATGTAGTATATACATACAACTCAGCTGGAAGAAGAAATGAAATCTTGATGCATGTGATAACATCAAGGAACCTTGAGGACATTATGTTGATTGAAAAAAGCCAGAGACAGAAGGAAAAATATTGAACAATTTCACTGATATTAACTAATTATAAGGAAACTCATACAATCTAGAACATAGGTTACTTGGAAATAGTAAGGGTAGAGAATGGGGCACTGATGCTTAATTTTTACAGAACTTCTAATTAGGTTGACTGTAAATGTTTGAGAATGGATAGAGGAGATGGTAGCACATTATTGTGAGTATAATTAACAGCACTGAATTGCATGTGAATGTGGTTGAAAGGTGTAGGTTAGAGTAGTGTATTTCAGTAGAAGGACTGCTAGAGGATTAAACTTGGGACTGCAAAACGCAGGAACCCTGTTGTGGATGATGGCTGTGTTTAATAATACAAATATAAGAATGTTCTTTCATGAACTATAGCAAATGTATGTCACTAAGTATAAGGTGTTAATAGTAGGGTGGTATATGGGAAAAAATATACAATGCACACTATTGATTATATTTCCCAGTAATGTCATTGTTTCTGTTTTGTTTTGTTTTGTTCTTTAAGAGGCACAGGGGATTGAACCCAGGACATTGTACATGGGAAGCAGGCACTCAACCACTGAGCTACACTTGCTCCCTATCAGTAATGTTTTAATATTTAATATTCTTTAATTATTTGTAACAAAAGTACTACACCAGTGCTTAGTGTCAGCAATAAGGAATTTTTTTTTTGAGTAATGAAAATGTTGCAAAATTGATTTTAGTGACGAATGTACAACTGTGGTTATACTGAGAGCCATTGATTGTAAACTTTGGATGGACTGTATGGTGTGTGAATATATCCTAATAAAACTGCTTAAAATTCATGTAATTACATATGTTTACTGAATTATTTTCCAGTAGAAATATTTTTAATTAGACTTTTTATTAGAGAGGTTGTGGGTTTACAGAAAAATCATAAAACACCTTACATTGGTGTGGTCCTTTTGCTACAATTGTTGAAAGCACATTTTTATAATTGTACTATTAACTATAGTCCATGGTTTAACTTTGGGTTCACTGTGTTATGGAGTTCCCTGAATTAAAAACAATTATTCTAGTAACATATATACAATATACAGTATCCCCTTTTAACAACACTCAAATATATGATTCAGTTCTGTTAATTACATTTACAATGTTGTGCTACCATCACCACCATCCATTAACAAAGCTTATTTTGTTCTAAAAGTATTTTTAGAATATCTTTGAATGATAACTACCATCATTGCATTCTTGAGTATATGTAATATGATTGTAAATTTCCTCAAAAATCACTTAGCGCAGTAGTTCTCAACCAGACACTACCTGCAGATTTTCCTAAATACAGACCATACCTAGTCTATTAGTCAGGGTTCTTTTGGGAAACAGAATCAACAAGAGATATCTGTCAATAATATAAGATTTTATAAGTCTCTCACGTGACTGTGGGGATGCACAAGTCCAGGTTCTGCAGGCAGGCTGCAAGCCAGGGGCTCCGATGAAAGACCAATGAAAGGGCCTTGATGAGTTTCTGGGAGAAGTTGGCTGTCCGAAGATGAGCTGGGGAATTCTCTCTGAATGTTGAAATCACTTCCCCTTTTAAGGCAGTCAACTGATTGTATAATAGTGTCATCCATTCTTGATCCAGTTTCCCTGATTGATGCAGATGTAATCAGCCATCCATGCCGTAAACTCGCTGGTGATCGAAGTCTATAAATGCATTTGCATTACAATTACCCAGTGCTTGCTGGACCTAATACCTGGACACAATTACCTGGCCGAGTTGACACATTAGCCTAACCATCACACCTAGACCTACTCAGTCAAATCTTGTGAAGGGAAGCCTGGCCATGAGTATTTTCAAAAATATCCCCATGTTATTCTAATGCATAAGTTTTAAAATGACTTGCCCAAAGGCATGTATCTATGAATTTTTAAATCAGAACAGACTCCCCATCCAATGTTCTTTCTCCTTTTACATCATTAACATGGTCTTCTGACTCATGCCTTTCCTAAATTCCCTCTTGCCACTTGTTCTGTACCCTTCTATAACACCAGCTTACTTTCTGTTTAGTCTACTATAATTCTCCCTCTCTTTAGTGCTTTTGAAGCAGCTGCTTTCTGCTGTCTAGAACATACTTTATTCCCTGTTTTTTACAAAATAAACAAATGAACTTCATGTTACTGACTCCCGCAGACTCCAGTTACTTTGGTTATTGATGGTAATGTTCATCCTAACTACATAACTTATTTATAAATAAAATCATTTTTACTACACAAGAGCACATGCCTTACTACTCAACTCTCCCAGCCCCACCTACCTCCCTTCCTAAGAAAGCTGCTTGTCAATCTCTGAATACACATTTTTAAAATCCTAAAATAAGGAAAGGCCATGTATATTTAACAACTGAGTGTATTTGTACACATAAGTTTTGGTATTGTACAATTTACTTTTTTCTCGTCATTTCTTTTATATTTCTATTTCTCGAAGAATGAAGTATTACTGAACTAGACCACTGTTACTCAAAGAACAGTCCCTGGAACACCTTAGCACTACCTGGGAGATTGCTAGGAATGCAGAAATTTGGGTCCCATTCCTGATTTCACTGAGAATCTCTGCAGTTGGGAACCTGGAATCTGTGTTTAATGAGCTCTCCAGGACATTCTTATGCACAACAAAGCGAGAAGTATTTATCTGGATTGTTTGGGCTGCGGAACTTATGAGTTAAATAATAGAAAGTGAAGGTGGCAACCTTCAAAAAAGTGATTATATCTTAGTTTTTAAATTTCCTACTTAAAAGAGCCTATTGTTGCAAAAGGCTTTCTCTTCTCTTTTTGAAACTCTCTCATTCTTTTCTTTTCCCTGCATACTGTTTCTTTATTTAACCTTCTTATTTCAGAATCCCTCACCACACAGAGGTATTTTTTAAAGTATTTTTAATATTTACCTCTATTCCTCATCACTCTACTCAAACTATCTGTTATTAAAGATTTGGTCTCATGTATAATCAAAAGGTTGTCATAATCAGTTGTTGTTGAAGCTTAGTTTTCTGAAGGTGTGGAGTGAGGAGTTGAGGAGAATTGCATTTAAAAATGAACAACTTGTTAACTCGAAAAAATCTCTAATTCATGGAGCATGTAAAAGAATTTTGAGAAAATGGAGCCATTAGCTGAGTGGTTTTGGGCATGTTGTTTAACATCATTGAGCCCTGTTTAACCATTTATAACATATCAATTCCAAATGTGTCTCAGATTGTTGTTTTAAGATATAAGATTAAGCTTTCAGCTTCTGTATTTAAATTTCAATCCTCCCTGAAACTACTGGCACAACCCAAGAAATGTGGATATATGGGAAAATTCTGAAACAATGTTGAAAACAGAAAAGGGCAAAATCAATTGACCATGTATTTTTAGATATTTCTGTAGGATATAGGGAGGTAAAATTGGACTGAGCAAAGTATTGACCACCTGTTATTTAACCAGTGCAAAGAAATGGGACTCTTCTGTACATCAATTGTGTTAGGATTCATAACCCCCAAAAAAGGAAAACCTCAAAGTGAGACAAACAGAAAAGAGTAGCCTGGGTAAAATAAAGGGAGCTATTCTGGAAAATTATCTCTCTTCCTGTCTCTTACCTCTTTCATTTCATGAGGCAAGTTTCTAAAAAAGAGAAAATTTCTAACATATTCTCTCAACAAGATTTTAGAGTATTGCATTTATGAAAACGGGAGATAACAATTTGTAAATCCAGAAAGATCACTTAGAGATTAAAATTATATTTTAAAAACACACTCAGTAGAAGCAGGAAACAAGAAATTTGATACTGAAGAAAATTAAAGCAATGAGTTAGACCAGCCCCATAATTTTTTCAGAACTCAGGGAAAATGATTAACAAAAAAATGAGATTAGAATAAAAACAATGAATGGCCAATTGGAGACTACAGCACATATAGAAGAAAAATATTGATCAATGTAATGGCAAAAATACTAAGAAAAGCAATAATAAAAACAAATTTTCCTCAGGTGCTTTAAGAGAATCATGAAAAATAGCTGAAAATAGACTTATACCTAAACATATACTTATGAAACTTTTAAATTAAAAAAAATCCAATAAGCATTTAATGAGGAAACATACAAATAGTTTATTTCCAAAACCTGATAGTGTACAATGGGAAAATATGTGGTGGCATAAGGCTTGTTTTCCACATGAAATATTCAAAGACAATAAAGAAAAATGCCACCAGCTTTTGGAAAATATTGTTACCAAGTAATTCTTTACTTAACCAATCTATCATTTATGTGAAAAGGCAATAGAAAGACATTCTAAGATATATAAAGACTCAGGGATTTTATACTCTACAGTTTTTATTTAAAAAACTAAAGAAAAGATTCAGTTGTCTAAACTCATATATGGAAAAGATATATCTTAAAAGAAATGGCCATTAAGAATGTGTTCAGTGATATTAAGATTTAATGTCTAAGTACGTGTAGTCAGAAAAATTATGAAATCACATTCAGGTATCCAAAATATTTATTAAAAGAGATAAGAAAAAGAAAAGTATTAATCATAATCTGTACCTAAAACTCTAGTCATCCTTAGAAAATTTAGAAGATGTAGGTGGGTAAGAAAGGAGATTATAAAACGAAAGATCTAACTAAACTTTCTCATCTTTAATATATCATGTTTGTGCGTGTGTATATACATACATATATCCATATGTATAGTTTTATTCTTACAATTGGTAGAAGAACACAGGTCCATGGATGTCTGGCTGTGGAGTGAGTTGCCATACAGTTCTTCATGGGAACACAGGTTCAGGTGCAACAGAAACTTTCAGCAAATGACTGCTTTATTACTTACACAGCACAGAGAGTCTAAAAGAGCATGAGAAGAGATCCAATATTGGCCGGTCTTCTGGGGAGGGTAACTGCATGGGTCAAGTTGGTGGATGGCTCTATATGCCCCACTTCTCCTTGGAGAGGACAGACAAATCTGTACTTCCCAAGGGACAAGTATTTATACAACTCAGGGGAAGAGGCCTCTACCAATGAGAGTTCCCACTCTGATAAGGAGGGAACTGCTTATTCCTATTTGGGATTGAAAGTATGATCAGATCTTTCCATTAGACCTAACATCCCTCCAGGCAATGGAATGGAAACATGTTGAAATATCTACATGCAAAAGAAAAGGGGAGGATAGGCAAGGGCTGAGAGATGGCTGATAGTTGTGTCCCTGACTTTCCCAGCACTGGCACAAGTACCTGAAGAGATAGTATTGAATGACACCTTTTTTTTTTTTTTAAAGATTCAGATGGCCCTTACTAAATAAAGCAATTCCTCCAAGTACATTTAAAAAACACCAATTTTTATTTTAAAAATTGATAAAGGATTCTTTATTAACAGGGTCAAAGTGAAAACCACATAATTAACTTGATATATAGTTAAAGACCATAGAAAATTATTCAGCATATAATAAAAAGTGCTTATCTTAAATCAACAGTCATCATTTACTGGAAAAGCAATAGGAACATTCCCATGAAAATTAGAATTTAAAAAATATCTGTCACGTATTAGTCAGTGTTCCCTAGGGAAACAGCATCAATAGGAGATATCTGTCAATACTATGAGATTTTATAAGAGTCTCTCACATGACCATGGGGATGCACAAGTCCAGGTTCCGCAGGCAGGCTGAAAGCCAGGGGCTCTGATGAAAGTCCAGTGAAGGTCCTTGATGAGTTTCCAGGAGACTTTGGTTGTCCAAAGATGAACTGGGAAATTCTCTCTGAATACTGAAATCACTTCCCCTTTTAAGGCAGTCAACTGATTGGATAAAGCATCACCCATTGCTGACAGCAACCTCCCTGGTTGATGTAGATGTAATCAGCCATCTATGCAGTAAACTCATTGATGACTAAATCCCATAAATGTCTTTGAATTACAATTATCCCAGTGCTTGCCCACCCAAACAACTGGGCACAATTACCTGGCTGAGTTGACACATTAGCCTAAGCAACACATGCAATAAGAATAAATTTCTAAAGTAGTCCTAAAGCTCCTCACCAATGCAATTAGATAAGAAAATAAAGAGTTATAAATATTGGAACAGAGGTGGCAATATTTTTATTTACTTATTATTTGCAGATAATATAATTATTCTCCTGAATAAACACCTTTAGTAAGGTGTGGCACAGGCTGGGTCTTCACCCTCTTACTGGAGTGTTTTATAAGAGAATGAAATTCAGATGAATAGAGAGAGAAAGCCATAAAAGCAAGAAGCTGAAGCAATGAAACTTGAAAGAGAAGGGAGATCAGCAGATGCAGTCATGTGCTTTGCCATGTGACAGAGGAATCCAGGATGGTGACAGCTGGTCTTTGGGGAGAAAGCATCACCTGATGATACCTTGATTTGGACATTTTCATGTCCTCAGAACTGTAAGCTTGTAAGTTAATAAATCCCCATTGTAAAAGCCAACCCATTTCTGGTATATTGCTTTCTGCAGCCCAGCAGACTAAAACAATCTAAGCATGGAGTAATAATTAGTTTAGTTAGGCAGGGACATACAGTAGTTGGAGGAGCAATGTGAGAACTAAGAACTTTGTATTTATCTTCTGTTGGAGGGAAAAGAGCAATCAAATGATATGGGCCATGAACACACTAGCTAATTTTTCGAGCCTTTTGGTTAATTTTAAAATATTATCTAAATATTAAACACTAAGCATATAATATATTCTGGAATTGTCTGTCAAGATCAAATTCTAAGTATATATCACAGAATACCCATTTCATCTAAAACTAACCTGTAATTAAAACCTCTAAAATTCTGGAATCTTATCATATGATTGATTTAAAGATAGATATAACTTGTGCCTTTTACATTTTTAAAACATTTGTAATTTATCCTATAATAAGTAAGACTAAAGTTAAAATAAATACTATTAAAATTTTGCAATTTTGTACTATTTTCCAGTGGGGATTTATAAAATATTTTCACATGATAATATTCTGTATTATTTCTTAGAGTAACAAAAAGTTGAATTCAATGCTAAAAGTGAGCTCTATCCAGAATTACACCTGGGAAATGAGGTATTATTATCCAGTTAAAGTAATATCAAGTGTTAAGTCTCTCAAAAGTTGATTTAAAAATATTTCTATGTATATGAAGCAAAATTCATTTTAGAAGATCTACTTCTACAATTAGTTACATAAAGAAAGACAGTTAAAATTAAAGTATTAGGTAAATAGTAAATCCCTTTAGCAAATACATAATTATTACTTGAACTATTGATATTTCTATAAAATAAGTTCTGTGGAAATTGCTTTATAGGGAGATACCTTTAACATAATATAATAAACTGAACTGGAATACTTGTGAAATGCCTGAAAATAAGGGCAGAGCAAATCTCAATGCTATTATTATGTATGACCACAGAAAAGATGATGCTTATGAATCCATTATATATGTCCTCAAATCTTTTGAGGAAAATATTAAAATATTTTTAGATTTTTATTGAATTGATAAATAAGATATCTGTATTTCTCCCTGTTGAGTCAGAAAAAGTAAATGTCACATGAAAAAAGTAAACATAGGTAAAGATTTGTAATCAAATATGATATGTACAGATATTTACAAAGATTTAATATATTCCTCTTAAAACCAAAATTCCAATGATTTTACTGGAACCCTGGATCAGCCTCCATCAAATTGCTAAAATTCTTGCTTCTTATTATTTATTATTCCCTTCCTTCTTCCCATTAACTTTCTATGCTTTTTTATTTTCTTCTACATGAAATTCAAGTATATTTTAGTGCTTTCATGCTGTATGAAAGCACAGCCCTGTGATGTATGTGAGAACCACTGAGTGTATACTTTGATTGGATTATACAAAGCATGGGACTGTATAACACAATGTATCCTGTGGTGGAAGATGGACTGTAGTTAACAGAATAAATATGAGAACATTCTCTCATGAACTATAACAGGTATATAATACTAATACAGGGTGTCATTAATTAGGTGGGTTGGGGGAAAAAAACACCAAAAGTAAGACATTGATTATAGTTAGTAGCAATGTTTGATGATGCTTTTTCATAGTTTGTAACATTTGTTTCACAACTATGCAAGATGTTGGTAGTGGGGTAATGTATGGGAGCCCCATATGATGATATGCATGTTTGTTTTGTAAGTTCACAACTTATACTATACATTTATTGTTTATGGATGTTCACATATGAATGACAGACTTCAAATTTAAAAAGTTAAAAAAGCAAAATCAATTCTAACAACACTTTCCTCTTTAATTCTCTTTCCACTTTTTCTCCATACATTTAAAAATGCTTCGTACATATTTTCTATGATTAATTTTCCCCAGATTATGATTAATTGGTTATTATGACCAATTAGTCATTTCTATATTTTGCTTCTATGATCCTCAGGGTATATAAGTCTACTTTTCTTCTTCCCATACTATCAAATCCAGGGCAAAACAAAATACTATTTTTTCTACCCTGTTAACTTAGATAGGAGATTTCTATGGAATTTTCTGGTATTTCTTTTCAATACACAGAATAAAACTTATTTACTGAGTTTATGAGTAGTATAATTCATAAGCTTGCAAAAGCATTCTTGACTCCTTGTTTTGTCCATGTAGCTTCTGACCTTATTTTTTTTAATTTTTAAAAATTTATTGAAGTATATAATTTATAAATGAGCATACATTAATAAGTGTATAGTAAAAGTTGTGAACTTACAAAACAAACATGCATAACATCATACAGGGGTCCCATATATCACCCCACCACCACCACCTTGCATTATTGTGAAACATTTGTTACAAATTATGAAAAGACATTGTCCAAATATTACTACTAACTATAGCCCATATCTTACCATATGTTATTGGTGCATTTCCCCCCAATGAACCCTATTATTTTTTAAATATATTTTTATTACAGAAGTTGTGAACTCACAAAACAATCATGCACATGTGTAGAATTCCCATACAACACCACTTCACCAATACACAACACCATGGTGGAACATTTCTTACAGATTATGAGATAATATCATCCGATTATTACC
Source organism: Chaetophractus vellerosus (assembly GCA_004027955.1). Taxonomy (NCBI): domain Eukaryota; kingdom Metazoa; phylum Chordata; class Mammalia; order Cingulata; family Chlamyphoridae; genus Chaetophractus; species Chaetophractus vellerosus. The sequence continues at coordinate 14,127 of PVKH010009846.1, forward strand.
ACCAACCATGGTCCATAGCATACATTTGCCAAGCTTTGTCCATCCCCCCCCATTATCAACCCAGTACATCTTTAGCATTGATGCAAGAATGTTACAGTATTGCTGTTAACCACAATCCATAGATCACACCAATAGTATTTTTCCCATGCTTCTCCACATTCCCACAACCATGTATTTGTTTTTTTTTTAAATATACTTTAAATTTTTTAAAAGATACTTAGATTACATAAAAGTTACATTAAAAATATAGGGGATTACCATATGCCCCACTCCTTTCCCCTCCCACAGTGTCCCACATTAACAACATCTTTCACTAGTGTGGTACATTTGTTACAATAGATGAACATATATTGGAGCATTGCCACTAAGCATGGATTATAGTTTACATTGAAGATTACACTCTCTCCTGCACAATTTTGTAAGTTATGACAAGATATATAAAGGCCTGTATCTGTCATTGTAATGTTATTCAGGACAATTCCAATGCCCCGAAAATGTTTTCAGATTACACCTATTTTTCCCTCTCCCTCCCCTCAGAACCTCCAGTGGCCACTGCCTCCACATCAATGATAAAAGTTACTTCCATTGCTAGAATAACAATAAGTCTATAGTAGAATAACAGTAAGTCTACTCTAGTCCATCATTCATTGCCCAAACCTGAGGATTCTGGGATGGTGATGCCCACTGCACCTCTAATTGAGAGGGGGCTTAGATCCCATGGGAGAGATGGATGGGACTGTCTTGCTTGCAAAGACTCTCTCGGTTCCTTGGGATGATCTATGTTCAAATGAAGAATAGCCATGTGTAGGGAAACCACAACTGATTTCAGCTCTGTCAAACTTGAAGCATAAATACCAAAGTAGGGCCCACTGACAGGGCACCAAACTCCTGAGCTGTCTGCCCTGCCTATAATGTCTGGATGTCTCCAGAGCCCTCAGGAGCCCAGCTATTTGAGGCAATATTTACTCTAGCAGTCAATGAGATCCTGCTGAGACTTCTATAAACATAACCTCTGGAATGACCTCAAGGCCTTTTTTCAGTTGCATTGCTAGTTGGTGCTTGGTAGTAACTCCTTGTTGCCAGGGGCTCATCCCCAGGAGTCATATCCCACTCCAGAGGGAAGGTAATGCATTTATATGCTGAGTTTGGCTTAGAGAAAGGCCACATTTGAACAAGAAGGTTCTCAGGAGGTAATTCTTAGTATAACACTAGGCTAAGTTTCAATTTCAAAAGTAAAGGTTCATAAGCATAGTCATCAATATCAAGGGCCCATCAGTGGACCATCCTCCTTCACTAGTTACTATTCCTGTGTTTGGGGGATTCTTGGTGTTTCATTAGAGAATGTGGCAGAGCTCCCCAGGATGGGAATTCAATATTTTTTCGGTAATTGTGTGGCTTTCCACCCACCGTGACAATGCCCCATGAACACTGAACACATTCATATGCCTTATAGGTATGCCCCAGGTGAACCTCCTCCCATTCATCCCCCATCACTGACACCCTACACCAATGATCCTCCCCTGCCACAGTTGGAACCTTTCTGTGATCCAAAACTTCTTAACAAATGAAGCCAACAAAATAATCAAATACAATACATAAGAAAATGAAGTAATAATGAAAATTTAAAAATAATAAATAAAATACCAATTAAATTTTTTTTAACTTAAAAAATTAAAAAATATAAAATTTAAAAAATGTTTTGACATTATGTTTTTTATCAATGTAAGATCTGTTGTTATGTAAGTACAGTGACATTTTTTGTTTATTACCCCAGTGTCTTCTCTTTTTCATTTTATCTTCAAAGAAGTTTTAGGTTACAGAAAAGTCACATACAGAATATAGGGGATTCCTATATGCCCAAAATCCTCCTCCTTTTCCCCTTCCCCCATTTCACATGTGGATGGTACATTTGTTACAATTGATGTACAAATATTGAAGCATTGCTACTAACCATGGTCAATGATTTACATTATGGGTTACATTTTGGACCCCACATTTTTATAAATTTTGATGAATTTTAACTTGGCCTGTATCCATCATTGCAAGATTGTGTAAAACAAAACGCCCCATGTTCCATCTCTTCTATTCCTCCCTCTCCCTCCCCTCCAGACCCATGGAAACCACCAAGATTCACTCCTTGAAGAACAAGATTCATAGTTACTTGCAACAACATTGAGGGCTTGACATTCTGGCCTGTCCTCCCCTATTAGACACTGCCTATGCTCTCCAGAGACTCCCATCCCTCTATCTGAGATCATAGCAGGACTCCCCAGGATGGGAGTCCAATACCTTCCCACTAATTGTGTGGGTCTCTACTCAGTGATACAACACATTATGAAATGATGAACACTCATACACTCCCTAGAAGCCTACCCAAAGCGCATCCTGTCCGAATTTCCCCCTCATCCAACACTCTAAACCAGTAACCCTCCCCTGCCATAGTTGCCAAACGAACATTCCCAATGTTGTAGTTTCAACCACATACCCACAAATCCTCAGAGTTCACCTGTTCCCTCCACTGACCCTCCCCACAGTTCCATGGATAGTCCAACCCACCCCCACCCTACCCCTCTTACAGATCTGCACCACCCAAACCAATAGCATCACTGAACCACTGTCATGACCAACTACACCCTTTCACCTTATCTAGATTTTGCCCATATGGGCATTGGCTCACAACCCTCTTTTTCCTTTCTGTCTCCTGTAAAACTTCTTCCAGACTCTAGCTCTGTGAGTCTGCTCAATTTGCTTAAATCAAATAGTGAGGTCATATAATATTTGTCCTTCAGTTCCTGGCATGCTTTACTCAACATAAGGTCTTCAAGATTCATCCATGTTATCCCATGTACACTGCATTCCTTCTTACAGCTGAGTAATATTCCATTGTATGTGTATACCACAGTTTGCTTATCCATTCATCTGTTAATGGACATTTGAGTTGTTTCCAACTTTTGGCAATAGTGAATAATGCCACTATGAACATTGGTGTGCACATATCTGTTTGTGTCCCTGCTTTCGATTCTTCTCTCTCTCTATATATATATTTTTATATATATCCACCAGTGGAATGGCTGAATCATATGGCAGTTCTATAGTTAGCTTCCTGAGGAACTGCCAAACTGTCCTCCACAATGGTTGCACCATTTTACATTCCCACCAGCAGAGATTAAGGGTTCCTATTCCTCCACATTCTCTCCAACACTTTTAGTCCTTTGTTTTCCTAATAGCTGCCAGTCTAATGAGTGTAGGATGATACCTCATTGTAGTTTTGTTTTGCATTTCCCTAATAGCGAGTGATGCTGAGCATCTTTTCATGTGCTTTTAAGCCATTTGTATTTCTTCTTTGGAGAAGTGTCTATTCAAATCACTTGCCTATTTTTAAAATGGATTGTTTGTCTTTTTATTTTCAAGGTGTAGGATTTCTTTATATATGTTGGCCTTTAGGCTCCTATCATATACATGGTTACCAAATATTTTCACCCATTAGGCTGCCTTTTCACTTTCTTGAAAAACTCTTTTCAGGTGCAAAAGTTTTTAATTTTGTGGAGGTCCCATTTATCTATTTTTTCTTTCATTGTTCATGCTTTGGGTGTAAAGTTCATGAAACATTTCCTAATACAAATCTTGTAGATACTTCCCTACATTATCTTCCAAGATCTTTATGGTCTTGGCTCTTATATTTAGATCTTTGATCCATCAAGAGTTAATTTTTGCATAAAGTGTGAGATGGTGTTCCTCTCATATTCTTTTGGATATGGCTATCCAGTTCTCCAAGCACCATTTATTGAAGAAGCCATCCTCTCCTAGTTGAATGGATTTGGTGGCCTTGTCAAATATCAGTTGACTGTATATGTGGGGGACTATATCAGAACACTCAATTAGGTTCCATTGGTCGGTATGTCTATCCTTGTTCCAATACCATGCAGTTTTGACCACTGTAGCTTTGTAGTATGTTTTAAAGTCATGCAGTGTGATTCCTCCAATTTCATTTTTCTTTTTCAATATGTCTTTTGGCTATTCGGTACCCCCTTCCAAATAAATTTCATAGTTAGCTTTTCCAATTCAGTAAAATATGTGTGTCAATTTTTATTGGGATTGCATTAAATCTGTAAATCATTTTGGGTAGGATGGACATCTTAATGATGTTTAGTCTTCATATCCATGAACAGGGAATATTCTTCCATTTATTTAGGTCTTCTTTGATTTCCTTTAACAGTGTTGTACAGTTTTCTCCTTCAAGTTGTTTACATCTTCATTAATGGTGTATAGAAATGCTAATTAGGCCCGGCTAGATAGCTCAGTGGATAAAGAGCTCGCCGGTGTACCACATGGGAGGCCCCGGGCCCGGGTTCGGTTCCCGGGGACCTCTCCGAGCGGGCAGACGGCCTTGAGAAAGGCAAGCCGCCGTGGGCGGGCCGGAGCCGCCGTGGGCAAGGCAAAAAGCCACCACGGGCAGGGCTGAGCCCCCACGGGCA
>PVKH010009847.1:0-18584 GCA_004027955.1 Chaetophractus vellerosus
AGACAGCTGGGAACTTGCAGGAAGGAAGAATGGAGCCTGTGATGACTGCTGGGGTTTCACTTAGGGCCTCGTGCTGACCGGTAGAGCTAGACATGGTCAGTAGGGAGCTTACCTTAGGATGTGGGCAACAAAGGCCAGGGTCAACCAAGCTACTCCTTCATGCATTATGGATTGAATGGTGGCCCCCCAAAAAGATATGTTGAAATCTGGCTCCCGGTGACTTCAGGAGGTGACTTTATTTGGAAATAAAGTAATTACAGGTTTAGGCACGTTAAAATGAAGTCATACCAGGATAGGGTGGGCCTTTAATCCAGTAGACTGGTGGCCTTACAAGGAGAGGAGATTTGGGCACAGCCAGCCGGGGAGGCAGAGGGAAGTACCATTGACTGCTGATGCCTGGAAAGCGCAGGAGAGAGGCACGGAGCAGCTTCTTTCCTACAGGTTCTGAAGGGGGCCTGGCCCTGATGATACCTTGGCTTTGGACTCCTTGCCTCCAAAACTGAGAGACGAATTCCTGTTGTTGTAAGTCTCCCACTGTGGGATACTTTGCTACGGCAGCCCCAGGAAGGTAAGTCATCAGGAAATGAAGAAGGTTAGGAGAGGCTGAACGCAGGACTTCAGGTGAGTTGAAAGGATTGCTCTGGCATGAAATTAGTCTACGTAGCAACCTCTAGGAAGTTCTTGAGGAAGTGATTGCAGATTAGGTAGTAAAGCAACAAGACTCCATTTACCTGGAAGACAGCCCTTCCTAAGTGGGTCTCACAAGTCAGGGCAACGTAAAAGCTATTTCTGACCCAAAAGATCAGATGTTTTGTCTTCTCTGTTCCTGACCAGGGGTTCATAACCCTTCCTGGCTGATTGGAGCGCTCCCTGTGGGTTAAGTTCTACTAGCTCAATCGATTATTTTCCCTTGGATTCACTTCTTTCAGGTCTTACATCCGGGTCCTACCTGTCTCTGCAGCTCCTACTTGGGTAAATGATCTCTGACTTCGTTCTTGGTAATAACTTTTATTTAAAAAATTCAGTTTCAGATTAATATTAGAGAATTCAATTATGAAAGCTTAAACATACATGTTAACACCATTTCCTCTATATTAGATGTGCCAATTATGAAAGGAAGCCCACAAATGCTGACATGGTTTCCACCTTTAGTATACTGATCCCTTTTCATTCTTGAGTTATTAATCCTTCAAGGAGTTAAAAGCAAACTTGCCTTTCCTACAGAATTTTCTATTCATAGCGAAAATGAAGTTCACATACCTTTGCAAATTTATATTTGAACCACAAGTGTGATTGACATCAAAAGCTCAGCATAAGTAGAAATAATTAGCCATGAACAATTAAGGACAAAAATTCAGAAGGCAATCTATTTTAGTAGCACCTGTATTTAGAGATTGTACGTCTTATAAAAATAAAAAAATATTATATTAAACTGTTATTTTAGTAGCTCAAAATATGTCTGATCTTTCGTGAAGTAATTTTTAACTTGCAATTCCTCTGTGACATCTAGATTTCCCCCAAGATACTGTCATATTTCTGCAATGTTTTCTGTTAGATCAAAGCCCAAGATAAAATTTCAATTACATCAATGAAATGAACTATTCATATGGAACTAATCTTTCTATAAAAACCTCTTCAAATAAAACATCGATTTGGAAAGGCAGATAAACTCAATTTATTGACTTGGTCATGAATTTTGTTCAGGATTTATGCCAATCAGCATCCTCATACTTCTCAAATATGCAATAATGAATAGTTAAATAGGAAAAGACTATCCTATAAAATTGTTGCAAGTTGTACAAATAGGAGGCTATAAAATTTGGCCCACTAAGTACTTGCATGCATGTTACAGAACAGTAGTTCTGATGAAGTTACATCCCCTGTGCTCACTCAAAGCGAACAATACAGTAAGCACAATTCCAAATGAGAAAATAAAGTTTATATCTTGACATTGCTTTCCAAATTAAGACTCCTAGTATACAGAATAACATCAACATCACGCAAGGAAAGGCTTTACAACTATATGAATGTGTGTGCGATGTATTTCACTTCAATGAGAAAAAAGTTACGGCACAAAGAGTTTAATTACATCCCATATAGCACACTAATAGCCCATATGGCAGTACCTGAGAACGTCCTAATTAAAAGTCACTTAACATTTGCAAAGACAACCAAAGTTTAACCAGTCTACAATCCTTGACATTCCTGCGTAGAAAAGACACTCTTGCTTTCATGAAAAATAAATTATAATGCTACCTAAGTTCCAGTGCCTCTTTATAATGTACTTATTTTCAGTTTTAAACACCTGCCACAGCTTTTGCTTAATTATAATGCATCTATAATTAAGACTCTGTTTGGATTTTCATAGAATATTCAGTTTTGAGAAAATTGTGTTAACATATTGTTAGATTTCAACAGCTTCCAATCTGGAATATAAAACAAAAACCAAAACACAGCAACACTTGAGCATAAAGAGAACTTGATCTTTATCAGTTTCCCAAACTCTAGTTGTCCTTGATTCCTCTCTTCTCACCTTGTATCACATCAAAACGTTTTACTGACATTCTGCAAAAAATCTACTCATTTTTTCCCCATCTATGCTATACCCACCCTAGACCAAGCTATCATCATCTTTTTGTAGACATTTTTTGCATGGCATTTCTTACTGGTTTCCCTACTTTAGTTTTTGCTCTTTTGCAATTCTTTCTCCTTAATAGCCAAAGAGTCCTTGGTAAACCTAAATAGCATCATGTTACTTCTCTCCTGTGTATCCTTCCATGGTTTCCTATTACACTTCAAGTTAGACCAAATTCCTCATTTTGTTTACAAAACCTCAGGAGATTTTCTCTTGTCTCTGGCCCCATTTCACACCACTAAACCCTTGCCCACTGCAATGGCCTCCAACTGGCTTTCACCACATTCATCTTTCAGAAATCAACTGTGGCAAACTCATTTCCTTAGAGGTTTTACCCACAGTTTCCTCTGTCTGCCATGATCTTTGCATAGGCAGGTTCTTTTAGTTACTCAGAACTTAGTCTACATGCCGCCCTGTCAGAGAGGCTTTTCATGGCCATCCGATCTAAAATAGCCACCTGGTCAATCTCTCTATCATCTCTTAATTCAGATTCTTTGCAGAAAATCCTTGTTTTCCTTCTTTTCTTTTTCTTGTGTATCCTCAGCCTGCCTTAGAATATAATTACACAAGTCAGAGAATTGTTAAGTCTTTTCTTTGCTGTAATCCCAAGTATTTAGGATAGTGACAGTCACATAAGTGTTGAACAAATATGAGAAGAATGAATGAATAGCTAAAGGTGATCTATGAAATAGATATTCTGCAATATAATATGCCTCAGAAATATTAGGACAGATGAAAAAAATCAGCCTTCTTTCTATAGCATTACTCTGTATTTTAAAAATAATAGAATCATATGATATGTCTAGGACAGGAGTGGTGAATGGGTAGTTTAAAAAACTTATTTGACCACAGAATGCATTCTTTTTAAGGACTAGCTCAATTGCAGATGAAGATTAATCCATTAATAAATTGCTGATATGCTTCTATCTATATCCACAGACTTAATGAGAACTCTCAATTCCTCTCCACACACACAAAGTCCATGCAAGGAAAAAAGGTTAGCTCATGTTTTCTGGTTTGTTTCCCTTTTCACCTAGCTAATTAAATCCCAAGTCTGCTAAAAAAACTATTTGTCTTTTAACAAACCACTTTCATTTTCAATGTCCCTGCTTCTTCCTGTTTAAAATCAGGAAGGACGGTTTCTATGATTTCATTGACTCCAATTGTTTTTGAACTTCACTTTAATCAATCCTCACGATAAACTGTAGCAAGAATGGCTTTAGGTCAAATTACAAGGAATTTTATAGAGATGCATATATGCTTGAAGTAAAGATAAGCAAAGAGAAGCACAGGTGGCACATGAAATAGCATCCTCTTTCTTGTCAAGCTGAATTCCTGAGCTTCCATCTCCATTTGCTTAATAAATAGCCATTCGTCCTTTAGAGCTCAGCTCAGATGCTATTTCTCCCAAGGAAACCTTACCGGGGCTTCCTCAAACTGGATCAGACCCTCTGTTTCTTCTTTGTATTGCTCTTTCCTGTTGGTTATTGTATGTTGATTTTTGTGATTGTTTCAATGTTTTCTCTAAGCTATGAGTTCTTTGCTAGTGAAGAAGAGGATTTTTTTTATTTTTAAAGAAGCTTTAGATTACATAAAAAAATATAGGGGATTCCCATATAACCCACCCCCTCCTCCTCCCACATTGACATCTTTCATTACTGTTGCATATTTGTTACAATTAATGAACACATATTGAAGCATTGCTACTAACCATGGACTATAGTTTACATTATAGTTTACACTTTGCCCCACACGATTTTATAGGCTTTGACAAAATGTATAATGCCCTGTATCCATCATTGCAGTGTCTTGCAGAACAATTCCAATGTCCAAAAAATGCCCCCTGTTACAACTATTCTTCCCTCTCCCCTCCTCAGAACCTCTGGTGGCCACTGCCTTTATATCAATGATACAAGTTCTTCCTTTGCTAGAAAAACAATAATTCTACTTTAGTCCCTAGTTGCAGTCCCCATTTATGTTTGTTCATTCCTCAGTCTTGAGGATTTGGGGAAGGTGATAGCCACTCTGCTTCTGATTGAGAGGAGGCTTAGATCCCATGGGGCAGATGGATGGAACTGTCTTATGGAACATAGTATTTTGAAGACTGTTACATTCCTAGTACTTCAAAAGTTCCTGGTAAGTAGGAGACACTCAATAAGTACTTGAAGTAATACATGAATGGAGTTTGCAAAAAAAAAAGAAGAAAGAAAGAAAAGAAAAGAAAAGAAAAGAAAAGAAAAGAAAAGAAAAGAAAAGAAAAGAAAAGAAAAGAAAAGAAAAGAAAAGAAAAGAAAAAACAACTTTGATGTGAAATGTATCAAAGTGCTTAGGACTTTATATTTAGTTCAGAGTGTGATAAATAATAGTCTGAAAATATAACAAAGAACAATGATGCTAATCTCTTAAAATATTCCTCCCTAACATGCTCAATTTTGGATTTATTCAAATAATAATTTAAAAAAATATCTTCTCAAGATGAATAGACATGCACATAAGAAGAAATGCTAATTGAAAGAAAATAATTAGGAGCTAATTAAGCTCTTTTGTGCATGTCTAAAGACAATTTCAAGAGAGTTTTCACTGAGGTTGTCTATGTTAAAAAATAATATCTATATCTCCTACATCTTTCTATAAAATTCTTTGCTCCCTAAACTCTTCCCAGGGGAAGAGTTTATCTCAGGCCCATCAGCAAATGGGAAAACTTCCCCTCACAAAGGATATCTGCCTTTTGGCTCTAAGGTGAGCTGCTATGTGATCACAGACTGCAACGTCAGGAAGAAAACAATCAAATCATCAATATCTGCCACCATTTAGAATTAACAGTGAAACACTATTGCACAAATGCCTTCACAATTCGGAAGAAAGCCAGTCTATCTGGAGAGTGCACTTTGTTGCGAGGATAAATTTTTCATAAAAGCTCGTGAAAAGTTAAATGTGGAAAAAGTTTGGGGAGAAGACTGTTCTCAGTTATTTCTGTCCCTCAGGGGAGGTGACCCTGGAGCAGTGTAGCATGGTGCATTTCACTTGGCTCCATCTGTCTCCTTCTGGAATTATTAACAGCACTTGCGAGCTTGTCTTCGTGATACAGATAAATGATTCTTGCAATTGCCCTTACAACAACCAAAACCACATTATAATTCCATAAGGAGACATCCAGGGGATCCTTTATAAATATTTCATTAAAGTACTAAAACATGCAATATAGATACTTAAAAATTAATTTTAGAAAACAAGCAAGAAGAAAACGTTATTTTCATCCTTCTCTGTGCTCACTACAATAATGGAACAGCCCAAATGTTCTCTTTATTATTGAATCTCTTCCCTGCACAGCTTACAGCTTTCCCTCAAAATGAGTAGATGACAAATTAAAATCTCTACGGGCAAGGGATATGTTTAGAATGCTAACAAATGTACTGCTGAAAAAGAGAAATAGATTTTAAAATACTCTTCTCAGATTTATGTAATACAGGCAAACCACTTCAGCATCTTTTTACTCATGAGTGAGGATTTGAAATACTATGAGGTTTCAGAGAGGCTGCTCCTATCCTAATATAATATAGCTTATTTGCAATTAAACTCATAAAATTTAGTAACCCAGTGATATCAAAACACGTGAAATATTTTCCATAGTTCAGCTGTGCAGTTTCCAGAATTTACTAGGTTTCTTTGCTCGGGGTTGTATCTCCCGCATGAATGGGTGACTTTCTTCATAACCAGCCCTCTGGGTATTGCTATTATTACTGACACCCCCGTTATCATGAATAGCAAATGTGCCACGTGCAGACTTCTATGTTGTGTAGAGATCGAAATGCTGCAATCCTTAAGGGTGAGCTTTATTAATGAGCCACTATCTGCAAATTAAGGAAACCCACATAGAGTTATACAGAATAAGTCAAATGGGACCAAATATATGGAGCTCAAATGAAATCTACTGCTCTGGCTTCATTGGCTTCTTTGCCTGGTTTCCTTTCCGCCTAAGCACACAATTATTTTCTTAACTCATTTCAGTTATTCAAAATGCTTATTTTAAAGCTCCCCTTTAAAATGGTTATTTAGCCTCTTTAATTTACATTTTTTCTTAGTTGAATCACTTGAGAGTGTTTTTTTTTTTCCAGGATTGTCTTAATGATAAACAACAGTTTAAAAACATGGTAGGATTTTGTTTCTTATTCCAAACACATATACTCATTTCTCTCTTGCATTATGTTATCTGTTCTTTTCCTACTTACTTTTTCCTCTTATTTTGTAAGGAAAGCAAAAGCATTTCAAGATGAAAACAATAACAAAAGTGACACCACCTATATGGGGGTTTGAAAGAGTTAAATCTTGAAAGTACTTGCAAGGAAATTGAGACTCAAGGACCTTGAGCACTACAGATTAATGACTACGTTTTGAGAGGATATAAAAATAGAACTTTCACATTGATAGGCTTCTATCTGGAATAGTTTCCTCTTTTACATTATCCATCCGATCAAGGTTTGAAATACCTTTCTTTCTTTAAAGACAATATAAAAATCAATTTGTCCTGCTGCAGCGGAAAGCAGAGTCACGTATTTGCAGACTCCAAGAAGAAAACATCTATTACATAAGTTAGACAAATGAGATTTGTGAAGTTTTCCTTTCACTGAAATTATTAAAATTCTTTGAAAATCTTAGTGGGTGCTGATGGTTGGGAAATTTACCCAATGTTTTATATTTCCATTAAAGTGCTATTAGTTGCTAAGTTAATATCATAAAGTAGTGGGGGCATTCTATTTGACGATATTTGTTTGAACATTTCTGACATTTTCAAAACATCAGACTAGATGGTAGCATGTCAAATGGTGAAATTTATCGTTAGCTGCTTAGGAAAGTGCATAACCACAACAATTTATCAGAAAACATTCACGCCCATATCAAAATTATCACATATGTTGCTAAACTCTGCATTTTGTTAATGCAATATCGACGTTGCAACCCAGCTGCTGGAAGGCATGGGTCGGGCTGCGGCAAGATCAGTGGACGCACTCAGCAAGGTGTCAGACGTGAGCTTTATTTATTGGGACTTACGTACAGGAGAGATTCTCCCTGGTGGCGGAGGTCCAGAGAATGAAGATAGCGCTCCTCAAAGAGGTGGGAAAATGAGGGCAATATACAGGGTCTCTGAACAAAGACATTTCATAACAATACAGGGTCTCAGAACAACGACATTTCATAACAGTTTCTGCTAGGGTCACAGGAAGCAACATTAATGGGGTCTGGTGATGTCACTGAAGGGAGGAATTGTACAGCCTGGAGAAAATTACAGTCTTCTATAACATCTGTACGTTGTTCTTCTGTGAGGAGGTCTGTTACATTTTAACTTGTGTCCTGGGGCATGCAGGAGGCTGGCTTCTGCTGGCTGTTTCCCTTAGGGAGGGGGAGCCAGGCTGGGGACCCTCTGGAGCCCCACAACTGATTTCTCCCTATTTCTTTTTGATTTCTGTATGTAAAAGCATTGTTCCAAGTATCTGGACAATTTTATGTAAAAGAGAATTTTATTACCATTTAAAATAATTTATTATGTTCAATTACCTTTTATATATTTATTATGTTGTATTTTGTATCATAAATATAACTCTTTAAATTTATATATACTTCGTGTCTTATTTTTGTACTTGAAAAAAATCTTTTCCTCATATATATCTAGAATTATTTTCAATGAATTAATTCCTTTTTATGTTCTCCCTGGTGACAATTTTCTTTGTCTTTCATCAATTTGAAAATAATTTGAGCAATGATTTCTCCAAAAATGCAATGGTTGTACATTCCTTATGTTGGTGGTATTTGGAGGAAAGTTTGAACAGACTTAAACACACTGTACTTGGCTTTTATGCCATTTTCTGACTCAGTATGTATAAGCTCCGTGCTGGCATTTACGTGGATAATTTAAAGAATGTGAGCATGGTTATCTCCCCTTGGTAAATGTTAAAAAGAAAGGCTCATTAAGGAGGAAAAAAAATATTTAAGTGTAATAGGAGGGCATTTTCAGGACATTGGAGTTGTCCTGTATGATGCTGCAATGACAGATACAGGCCATTACCTATTTTGTCAACACTTACAAAATTGCGTGGGACAGAGTGTAAACTATAATGTAAACTATAATCCACAATTAGTGGCAATGCTCCAATATGTGTTTATCAATTATAACAAATGTACCACACTAATGAACGATGTTGTTGATGTGGGAAAGTGTGGGAAGGGTAGGGGGCGGGGCATATGGGAATCCCCTATATTTTTTATGTAACATTTATGTAATCTAAAGTTCTTTAAAATAAATAAATTAGTTAATTTAAAAAATTCTATACTCAAAAAAAGAGGAAAAAATAAAATTCAGCAATAGTGGGATTTTTTATTGCAATTTTGATGAAGTAGGAGTTAAGTTGTATATAGCATGTTTATACTCCTATTTTGTGATATCTCAAGTTTACATATTATCCATGGACTTCCTGGTATTATAGTTTATGCCTTAGCTATCTTATATTTATTGCCTTTCAATTAATCCTTCCTATGTAGTTACAACACCAATTTTTGTGAAATTAATAATTTTAATATTTAACTCTTGATATGGTCACTATTAAAACTATGTAAATGTTGGTCACTATAAAAGAAAGTATGCACTATGATTTCCTTTTTTGTATATCTTACACTACTAATTACTTTTAGTTTTCCCTATTGTTTTAAAAATCATTTATTATATATCTATATCTGAGTCTGCATCTATGTCTGCATCTGTATGTATACCTATATCTATATCTATATAATCTATATCTTTATCTGTCAATTTTTTTATATCTTCTCCATCAGCAGTTTCTCTTTCTCTTTCTTTCTCTTTCTATCTTCTTAGAGAATTTTCTCCCAAGGTTCTTTGTCCTTACATTCCCTTCTGGACTCTTGGCTCTCTGAGCCAAGACTCTTTCATTCCTTTCCTTGTATGAACCATGTTTTCCTCGATCCGACACCTTCTCTTTCTTAATTTATTCTTTCACTTGGCTGAAACACATTTTCCAGGAGTTTCCTTAGAAGGGAACTGTAACAGATTGTATCTTCTGAAGGTAGTCCCCAAATAGTTCCTATGTTATGTGCTTTACTGCAATGTAGCCTTGCCACTCCTATATCATAAGGAGGAATCTATATGTCCATATCCATAGCTAAAGGTGGATGGACTCTGTAACTGCTGTGATCAATTGAATATAGAAGAAGCATCACTCTGCCAGTTGCCCATACAGTTCTTAATTGGCTGAAGAACTTCTGCTTCTTACTCTGGGAAGCTAGTCACCATGAAAGAATTAAATAACTTGAGGTTGCCATACTATGAAGACCAACTAGCCATGTGGAGAGCCCACAAGGAGGAGGAGAAGACTGACCAGTCCCCAGCTGCCCCAACCATTGCAGCCCAGTTACAGAGAGCTTAATGAAGACACCCTTAGAAAGCTGTAACCCAACTGGACAAGGATTTTAACCACACGAGAGAACCAAACAAGAACAGTCCATGAGCTTAGTCAGCTCTCAGAAGCAGAAAAGATAATAACAAATTATTACTTTAGGCCAAAAAAATTTAAGGTGGTTTATTATGCAGGAATAGATAACCACAACAAAAAAGCAGGGGAAATAAATTTGTAAGTCCTTTCATGTTGAAAATATCTTAATTTTAACATCAAACTTTTGTTATAATTCACCTGGGTTTAGAATTTTGTATTAGTAATTATTTTCTTTCAAAATGTAAAGGACTTCTTCCATCATATTCTAGTATCCATTGCTTTTATGGAAATTGGATGTCATTCTGCTTAATGTAATTTAAAAAATTGTGTTATTTTGCTTATTCCCAACTGATAACTTCCAGGATATTCTTTTAATCACCAATGGTCAGAAATTACAATATGATATGTCCTGGTGAAGATATTTTGTCTTTCATTGTGCTAGTTCCTAAGAAGGTAGTTTTAATTTGGAGTTCTTGTGATCTTCAGTTCTTAGATTTTTTCCCTATTAGTTCTTTGTTAATTTCTTATTCTTGCTTTTATTCTTTGGATCCAAACTGAGTCAGGAGTTAGAACTTTTGGATTGGCCCTCTGAGTCTTATCACTTCTGTTATAATTTCTGTCTTCTTAGCTTTTGTTTGTTGATTTTGTTGTTATTGTTGTTACATATCCCCCCCCTTTCTGCTTGTTCTTGCTGTGTTCATTTTTTGCATTCTTCTGTGTCTGCTTTGTCTCCCCCCGATGCGGCAACGCACCGAGTCAGCTCACCACGCAGGTGGCTTGCCCCGCTCGCGGACGGCTCTGCTCTGCTCGTGGGCGGCTCTGCTCTGCTCGCGGGCGACTTGCCCTGCCCGTGGCAGCTTTGCCCTACCCGTGGCGGCTTTTTGCCCTGCCCACGGTGGCTCTGCCCCGCCCACGTCTGCTTGCTCTCTCAAGGTGGTCTGCCTGCTTGGAGAGGCCCCAGAAACTGAACATGGGGCCTCCCATGTGGTGCACCAGCGCCCTATCCACTGGGCTATAGCCGGCCCCCTGTTTGCTGATTTTTAATTCTCTAATTCTCCCTTTTCCAAGTATCTTTTTCTTCTTTTATCTATGCAAAATCATCTCAAATATTTTGATTTTTTTGAAGTGTGTTATTTCTTGCATTGTCTCAGTTTATTACAGGTTTCTTTCCATTTGTTTATTTTGATCTTATTTTATATTAAACAGAATTCTTTAAATACCTATAATCTTTGTCTATCTGCTCATATTTCACAGTGTAATATTTAAAAAGCTGACTGAAACCTTTAATATGTGAACGCGGTCTACTGACTTTGGAATTTCATTTTAGGAAGATCAGCAGGGAACTAACTATATCCTTGTGGGAACTCCATATATCTAAATGTGAAGGTATTTTTTTTAAGATGACAGACATTTTCTCCAAAGCAGAAACCTCTGACCTCTGGAACAGGCGATAGAGGTATGCTGGAAATGTGAAGAGAGTGTTGCTTTTTACACGAATCTTAGCGCACACGTCACCCCTGGGAGAGGAACTAGGATGGGAAGATTTAAGAGTGGTGATTTTGGAGCTGGATCATCGCAAAGCATTTAAGTAACATGTATTTTTAAATGAGATATGACCTAAACCCAATTACACCTTCCCTGCATGAAACATACGGTTCCCTGTAATAACTTTGGATCAGTTAAAATTAGAATTCAGAAAATAAGAAGATTAGCAAGCTGCCAAGAGGTAGTAAAATTCAGTGCAAACATTCCCCAGAAAAACAAAAAATTATATTTCTTAATTCCGCAAACTGAGCATTTTTATTCTTATTACCATTAAGACATTTTCACCCGCTCCATTGAAGATGTTAATATTTAAATTTTAACCATTTCACATAATTTGACTGCAGCATGACTCTGATGTTTTCTTTCACAATTTATTGCCGTAGTTAAACCTCAATGCACTAAAGTTGATGCAAATAAGTTATTTAAGAGAAAGCATAAGTCCTTAGTCATTTTAAATGTGTTTTTTCCTTTTTTGGCAGTCAGGCTGGAGGAATTTATGTCCCTGCGTAATTTTTTTTTTTTATTTGTTACATATCCCCCCCTCTCTGCTTGCTCTTGCTGTGTTCATTTCTCTGCGTTCTTCTGTGTCTGCTCTGTCTCCCCCCGTTGCGGCGACACACCAAGTCAGGTCACTGAGCAGGCAGCTCTGCTCCGTTTGCGGGCGGCTCCGCTTCCGTTCATGGGCGGATCTGCTCCATTCGCAGGTGACTTGCCCTGCCTGTGGTGGCTTTGCCCTGCCTGTGGCAGCTTTTTTTTTTGCCCTGCCCGCGGCAGCTCTGCCCCGCCCATGGAGGCTTGCCCTTCTCAAGGCAGTCTGCCTGCCCGGAGAGGCCCCTGGGAACTGAACCCGGGGCCTCCCATGTGGTGAACCAGCGCCCTATCCACAGGCTACAGCCGGCCCCCCATGGGTAATTTTTAAAATGGGCAGATAAGAAGATGGTTTGGATTTAGCAGATTCTGGTTCTGAATTAAATACATATAAAGAAGGCATGGTCATTGAGGAAAACATTCCCTCATATCACTTTCACAGTCTATGGTCAAAGAAAACATTGGCCAATGGTTTCAGGATAGCTGTTCATAGATAAAACCTATTTAACCCTTTGAAATATCCTTTCTTCAAATAGATGAATCTTTTCAAGAGCAGAAAAAATTAGATTGTAACTAACATTAATTTTCTACATCTAAGCCCCAGGCTAGAGCTTTATTAAGCCACTCTAGGATCTCAGAAATATTGAAGTAGCATGAACTTTGATCTCAAATGACTGTCCATGTCCCACATGACAAGCTTTTCAAGTGGAGAGATGTCCCCCTGGGGTGCTGATGCTGAATGGTAGAAATAAGATTTGGGGCCCTGAGGACATAGGAAAATTATATATATATATATATTTAAAGGCAGTCTAATAGACCCCTGAGGCAATGGTAAAAAAAATGTTAGAAATGAGTGAAAAGATAGTTTAAAAGTCTTAATAGAAAGTCTGGGATTTGTGGAGACTTCTGTGGGTTGGGAGAAAATAAGAGCAATTGAATAGAACATGTGACTAGAAAACCTCCTAAGACTAAATGTTTCTTTCTTTTTAATTTTGTCACCAGAGGTAATGCCATCTTAGGCAGGCAGAGGGATGACCATTCTTGAGTTAGAAAAGTAACACAGACAAGTCATCAGATAAATATTTATGGAATAAATGCATCCCCTTCATTAAAACAAATTCAGTAATATCAGATAAACATGCCAATGTAAAATTACCAAACTCAGTGCTTTAATATTGTATGTGGTCTCAATCTATAAGATCACAGCTTATTGGTTAAACAACTGTAACTACCATGAGTGTGTTTCTAAATCCATTACTTCCTCTCGTGGGAATTGTTGCGGGCATAGAAATAAGCATTATTGTTAAGCCAGCTGAACACTTGAGTGCTGCCTTTACAAGAAAGCTTAAACTTATCCCCAGAGAACCTGGTGGCAAAAGTAGAGTTCAATAAGCGCAATAAAAGGAAGGGATATTATTGACTCATCTATAGGAAGACAATTCTAAGGATCAGAAGAGCCTTTTGAGGCAGTCAGTGCCTTATTAGAGTGAGTCAATAACCTCAGATCTGGACATCATCTGCCATGGATATTTGGAGAGAGAAGCATTGGGTGAGAGGTTGAAAGAAATGCATTTTAAGGGTCATTCCAAAGCCAAGCTCCTAGAAATTCTATAATTCTTGGATATTAGCATTCTACATATATTTTATGGGTATTTTCTTAATTGTTAAAAAGGCCTATTAGACAGCTTTTTACCCTTTCCTTAATGTTTTCTCAACATGCCTAAGCCATCAAAGGGACTTCATAAAGTAACTAAACGTTTCTGTACATTTGAATCTTAACAAAAAAAAAAAATGACACCACATATATTAGCCAAATGGTGAAACAGATGTTCAAGAATGGCAATGCTTGAGGAGGTAATTAAAATGCCACATTGCATCTTACTGTCCCTTTAATAGAAATATCTTTGAAAACGGGAGTACAAAAATATTCTGAGCAAAAATTGTAGTTTGTGAATGAGCAAAATGGACACAGCTGTATTTTATCTTATTGTCTTAAGAGCAAGAACACATATTGCCTTGAACAGTAATCATTCGATAAATTATTGATAGAATGAAAAAAACACCCACATGCAAAAACAATGTACAGAAAATGTATTCAAACAGTTCAGTCAAAGCCAAATGTGCTTTATATTCTTGCAGGTTAAAAAGTGTGTGCATATGCGTGTGTGTGTGTGTGCAAACGTGTGTGTTTATTCACAGAGTAACCTCGGCTCTCAGTTCATGAGTTAGTGAGAAATTCGAGAAGCATGCTCATTGGCAGTGGTTGAGGTGAAGAGGTGTTAGATGCGGCTGCCCCAGCCCGTTTGGGACTCTTGGTCATCTGGAGAGAAGCAGCACTAGAATAAATAAAATGGTATTTATATCTATGTTGGAAATAAATACGATGGAATTTCAATTAATTTTTTCTTGCAAACCTTTGTATTGCCATCTCATAAATATCTCATGTGCTTGATTTTGAGCTATACTCAGATTTTTAAAAAGTGCATCAATTGGCAAAATTAACTGTCATCAAATGTATATACTGACAGATTTAGCCATATTTGCATTTTGTGGCTCCCAACCTAAACTGAGTTTATTTGATAAACTGGATGGGAAAAAGCAAAAAACAACCTTTGACATTTTTTCACCGTAATGGCCAAAATCTGTTAATTCATTTTTTTTTCTTCTTCTGTGTTTTGTGATAGTGTCTAGGTCTTATAAATTTCCCTGCAGCACTTATATCAATTAAATTGCTTATCACAAAAGTCACCAAATCTTAGCATTAGAGGGGATATTAGAGGCGGTTATTAGATTTTTCAAGTTTGATTCTTTTGAGGTTTTTTTTTAGTCAAAATTTCAGTTCTAATTTTAGCTTCCATTGATCAGAAAGTATCAGCTTTAAGTGGAATGTACTGATAACAACATCTATGTACTTTGAAAATTAGTAATTATATGCATATCAATCCTGGGCCTATGTATGAAGTACTTATAATTTGTGTAAATCTAGCAGCTCCTCATAGGGACTTAGCTCCCAGGTTCAAAATCATTGGCCAAGGGTAAACCATTTCTGAAAAGACCATCTTTATCCCACATCAGCTTATACTTCAAAAGCAGGGGAAACACACTATTTTCCAAGAAGTCTGTTCTAATTATTTTTTATACTGAGCTAAAACCTCTCTCCCTCTATAACTCTTGTTCCTAGTTCTGACCTTTGATGAAACACAGAATAAATAAAATTAGAGAAACACATAGACCATTTGCCCTCAACTGTTTTGTCCATTCTACCCCAAATCTTCCCTTTTCCTTGTTTAATGACCTCAGGTTTCTTTAAACTTTTCTTAGTGGCAGGATCTAAGTATCTCATGATTCCACCCTCTGTTGTGAAATGATTCCAGTTAATCAATGTGTCTGGCAGGCATTTAAAACATCCAAATATTAGGATGAGATTCTTGCATTTGTCAGTCTAGTACATGCTATCTTACAGTATAACTGGACTAAATTAGATTTTAGTTAACCATACCAATACTACTACTAGTTTAATTTGTTTGTTTGTTTGTTTGTTTGTTTGTTTTCGAGGTACCAGAGCTGGGGATTGAACCTGGGACCTCGTATGTGGGAAGCTGGCACTCAACCAATGAGCCACATCAGCTCTCCTGAGTTGGTTTTCTCATTTGTTTTGCTGGTTGTTTGTTTTTTCAGGAGGCACCAGGATCTGAACCCTGGACCTCTCACGTGGGAGGCAGGCACTCAACTGCTTGAGCCACATCTACTCCCTACTTTATTCTTAAAGTAAACTAAACCCCTAGGATTGGCTGGGTGCATGTCATTATAATTCTCATTACTATATTTTAAGTAGCTGTTAACCTATCTCATCCCCATGGATCTGTCACTAATAACTCAGTTTTAACTTCAGTTTAGATAAAATCTGAGTTCTAATCTTAGATTTATGTCCAAAATTGTTATAGATACTAAGGACACAGTAATAAAAATAGCACACAAATGCCTTGCCTGCATGGAGCTTGCATAAAGAAAATATTGACAGCTATAGTTTCTATTACTTGAAATACCAGTAAATTATATTATACTTCACAAAGAATTTGAAACTAAAACAGAATAATCAGAAACTTACAAAAAAAAATAACTTGTCAGGATTCAAACTGAGAAAACAGCAAAAAATAGATAAAGTTTAAAATTATCTTTTAAAAAATGGTAAGAGTCAGTTTTCAAAAATACAGTACCAGATAGCTACTATCATAAATGGGAACAGGATATTAATACATTTGTTTTACAAAAATTGTGAAAAGTAAAAATGCAGTTTCTTAAACAAAGTCATTGAAGGTAGTCCAAGAATTGGAAGAAACTACTAGCAGTCAACAATAACTTACTATATTCTATATTATAGTAATTTTTCATTTTGTCATCCTTTCCTTTTTTACCATAAATTTGAATAAGTGAGTCAACTGGCACTTCCTAACAATGTTAATGCTCAATTATCCACTCCAGTTGCTTATAATTTCTAGTTTCCATACAAATTGTATTTTCTCAGTTTTTCCAATGAACACCGTCATCTGCTGCTACACGGCCCCACTGCCAATACTTTTTACCACTTATTGAGACTTTCTCTTTTCACACTTATTATTCACAGGAGGGAGAGCCCTTGAGTATTTAATTAATATTTACTTGAGCCTAATATGTGCAATTGTAAGCAAAGAGCGTTAAAGAAATTTAAAGTCATTGTTAGACTCAGAGTAACTGAAAATAATGACCAAAGATAAAAATGACAAATAGTCCCAGAATCTGTAGCCATGAAGCACACAATAGACATGAGAAATATATATATAAATACAAGAAAAATTAGAACTAAGGAAAGTCACTTATAGAAAAAGTAAATTCTTTTTTGGTTTATTGGTTCTTGATAATTGTAGAATACTATAAATCACAAATGCTTCTGTGTCAACACAAAAAAGTTTGACTATTAGGAAAAAATCGTAAATATGATTTATAGTATGTATTTTTAAAAATGGCAGACAACAGTTTTAGTTACAAGAACATGCAGTGGGCAGACTGAGATACCAATGAAACTCTGTTATAAAGTGTGTGATCTTGGGGAAATACTTTAACCTATATGAGTCTCAGATTCATCATCTGTAAAGTATGAAAAATAATCATCTTTATTCCTAGCGTTGTTTTCAGAAATCAAACACAATGTGCCCTTGGAAACATTCTCAAGTGGAGCACATATCTTGAAAAGAAATTAAAATAAACTTACACTGACCACTGCTTTCCACTGACATCCATAACAAAGTTATACGAAAAATATAAAAATGAATTGATAAAATAAACTCAAAGTGCTCAGCCAAATGCTTGGAATCCAGCACTCAAGAAATTTGGTTATTGTTATATTATGATGATGTGATTTTAATATAATTAAATTTCCATCGTATTCTTAACAAGCCATCTAAATTTGTCCCCTCCCCCCTCTTTTTAAGTATTTAAGTATATAAGACCAGTAACTTAGGAATAATTATAATAATAAAAGTCTTGTCTTTGATTTAGGAAAGACTCATTCTTCTCTTTAAGACACAGGGTAGAGGATGGGCCTGGAAGGGTGCTAAAGCCTCAGTCAAGATCGCCATCATGACTGATGAGCAGGTGATCATTAATGAATCAAAGCAAAATTAATCATGACTTTGGCAGATCAGCTCAAGTCCTTGGGTGGAAAGGAATGACAATTACCTGCAGAAAGTCCCAGTAGCTCTATTTGGTTGATATACACCTACCTCATTCTTAAAAAAATTATTAAAAAAGAATAATTTTAGGACTCTACACTGTGGTCCATAGTAGGAGCTCTAGAGAGTTGATTTATGTTTTCAGAGAGTGCAATCTGTTTGGTAACATGACTAACTGTAACTTTATCATTTTTAGCAGAATTGTCGCAGGGAAAAATTGGATCTTTAAGGAAGTGATAACCAGAGACCAATGCCATTTAAAAAGGTACATGAGCTCTCGATTAATATTCATGGTGGGAATATGGCCAACGGGGTAGACAGATAAAGCTTAGCTCTTACTAAAACAACTGAGAGGGAGTCTAGGGCTGCCTTGCTGACCTGCTTAGGGGTACAGCAGACCAGGACACTGCTTCACAACTAACAGAAGAGTCGGGGACAGAGAGGAGGAAGCCGAAACGGCAAACTGTGAGTTATTGATCCTCCTGGCCACCCGGAAGGGCTCCCCTCCCCCATCCCTGAGATATCAAGTGAGGCTAAAAGTCCTGGGAAATAATATCTGACTAAGAGAACAGGCTTCTTCCTCCCTGCCAGCACCTCTATATATATATG
>PVKH010009848.1:0-12500 GCA_004027955.1 Chaetophractus vellerosus
AGGGTCGCTCTATTCCGTTTTCACGGGCGGCTCTGCTCCATGTTTTGCGGGCAGCAGTCCTCCATGTTTTTGCGGGCTGCCGGCTTCCGCTTCACAGGCAGCAGCTCCGCTTTTCAGGGTGACTTTGCCATGCCCGTGGGGGCTCCGCCCTGCCTGTGGCAGCTTTTTGCCTTGCTCACGGTGGCTCTGCCCCGCCCACGGCGGCTTGCCTTTCTCAAGGCCGTCTGCCCGCTTGGAGAGGTCCCCGGGAACTGAACCCAGGGCCTCCCATGTGGTACCCCAGCACGCTGTTTATCCACTGAGCTATCTAGCCGGGCCCTCTACACTTCTTTAATTCTGAAGTACTTGGTGCCTGAGATAGTGAAAAACTAATATGACTTATATCAACCAAAGATACAAATTATTTTTGGACATATGTATCCAAAGATATCACCACTAATATGGATTAGCTCCCACAAAAACCTTTACATACCAAAATCTTTGCTTTTAGATTCTAAAATTCCATCCCCATATCTGCCTAAGAAGGTGATATTTAGACTGAGACCTGAATAACAAGAATGCAGCAGCTATGAGAACATCAAAGGGAGAAGCATTCCAGGCAGAAGGAATAATTAGTGCAAAGACTTTATGACAGAATATGCATGGCATGTTAGAAGAACAAAAAGATGGCCAATGTGGCTGCAGCATACTGGGCAAGGGGACATCCACTAGAGGCCACAGTTAATACCCTGGACTTTAAATGGAATGAGAAGTTATTAAAGGTTTTAAGAGTGGCATGATCCTAGAAGATCTCTCTGGACGCTGTGTGGAGAATGGCCTTCAGGGAACTAAGAATGGAAGCAGGTATAAGACTATTATTGTGAGAGATGGCAGTGCTTGGATTAGGACAACACTAGTGGAGATGGAGATAGATGGATTTGCCAATGTAGGACAGAGGGAAATGGAGGAATTAAGGATGACTACTTGGATTGAGTAAATGAGTAAACGGTAATGCCACTTACTAAAATGGAAAACTAAAGGTAGAGCAGTTTCAGGAAAAATATAAAAAATACACATTACATTTTCTATAGAATATATAGATAAAACTGTGCAAAAAGAATTCAAAATTTTAAATTTTTTTCAAAATTCTCATATAAATATACATTACGCCTAATGTTCAACAATAATTGCTGTCCAATATATGCCAAATATTCAAATATCCATGATATGGGTTGCATTTACAAGGCCCATCATGCAACTAGGTAATGGTTTAACAACACAGGAATAGTTTTATCTTCCCTGCACTCTAATTACATTTCATTATAGATCCCTTGTTCTATCCAATAATAATGAAAATTCCTTTAGGATAAGGGCTATGTCAGACTTTTACGTCTTACCTCCAGCCTTCTTCAAACTTCTATCACAGTATACACACACACACACACACATATGAACCCAATTTGTGTTCCTTGTTTAAGTAAATGCAGTTTTTCTTTTATTAACTAATATTGAACATCATAAGAAATACTCTCTAAAATATAGCTTATTTAACATTAAAAACTTTATTTTTAACAAGGTTTTAGATTACAGAGAAGTTACATGGAAAGTATAAGGGATTCCCATATACCCTAACCCCTCCCCCTCCCACATCTTCCCCTATTAATAACATCTTGCAATAGTGTGGTACATATGTTGCAATTGATGAATAAATATTGAAGCATTGCAACTAACCAAGATCTATATTTTACAATGTGGTTTACACTTAATTCCAATGCCCTAAAAATACCCTACGTGCTACCTATTATTTGTTCTCCCTCCCCTCAGATCCTCTGGTAACCACAATCTTTTTTTTTTTTCCTAAGGTTATCGGGCCCGGGATTAAACCGGGGACCTCATGTGGTGGGAAGCCGGTGCTCAATCACTGAGTCATACTGGTTCCCGAGTTGGTTTTCTCATTTGTTTTTTGCTTGCTTTTTTTGTTTTTAGGAGGCAACAGGGATCAAACCCAGGACCTCCCATGTGGGAAGCAGGCGCTCAACCACTTGAGCCATATCCACTCCCTGGTAACCACTATCTTTATATCAATGTTACATGTTCTTCCATTACTACAGTATTAATAAGTTTACTTTACACATGGTTGCATTCCCCCCTTATGTTTCTTCATTCCTCAACCTTGAGGATTTGGGGATTGTAATGCCCTCTGTTTTTTGTTTGTTTGTTTAATATAATAAACTTTATTTTTAAAGAGGTTTTAATTATGGCTTATTTTTAAAACTTTTAATTTGAGTATTAATTCTCAGTTTTTTTATTGTGATAATTTATAGATAATTCAAGAAGCTAATAAGTGAAAGGCATTCATTCATAATTATAAAAAATTTATTTCTAAAAAAGTTACTCACAAATTCTTATGATCTCAACTTTTACCCAGAAGTGCTTAAATTTCTCCACTGAAATTTCACATTATTGAACTTTGTGCTTGGATAAATTTGAAAACAGGTCCATGATAATTTTTCCTTTCTTTTTATCACCTAAAGTCAGACAAAAATTGAATTGTCAAGAGTCTTTTGTGGTATCCAGGGCTAGCTATATTTTGGTGTATTCTAAATAACTACAGCAGATGGCTAACATTCTTTTTGCAATAATAATTTCCCTAAAAATATTGTTTGCTGCTCTTTTTAAAGATTTATTTATTTATTCTCCCACACCCACTCCATTGTCTGCTCTCTGTGTCCATTGGCTGTGTTTTCTTCTGTGTCTACCTGTCTTCTCTTTAGGCGGCACCGGGAACCGAACCTGGGACCTTCCAGAGAGAGAGAGAGGCGCTCAATCTCTTGTGCCACCTCAGTTTCCTGGTCTGCTGCATCTCTTGTCTCTCTTCTCTGTCTCTTTTTGTTGTGTCATCTTGCTGCGCCAGCTCTCCCCTCAGGCCAGCACTCCAGCGCAGGCCAGCTCTCCACTCAGGCCAGCTTGCCTTCACCAGGACGCCCTGGGAATCGAACCCTGGACTATATGGTAGACAGGAGCCAATTGCTTGAGCCACATCCACTTCCCCTAAAAATATTGTTTTAACACTAATTTTGAACCTTGTCCTCTTTGTGACAGAGAAAACATCAGAATAAATGTATTCTTGGGGAACCTATGCTTAGAACTGTGGGCTACATTTGATAAATTAGAGCAAAACTCTAATTTGTCAGCATTATTTATATGAGTTAATTTTTTCACTTAAAACAATTCTAAACTCAAGTCAGGAATGCAATTTAAATTCATAGGTGTGGAAAAAGATGGTTGAATAACAACGCCAACATGGTCAAGGTCCAAGAGTTTGACCTCTGGGTAGGCCAGTAAGTCACACACTATACCTGTCTTGCAAATTGAAAAAAAAAGAGAGAATTAACATAGAGGTCTAAAGATTAGTATATTTAACAAAATGTTGGCAAAATAAAAAACACTAAAAACAAAATAATCTCCTTGACTTATACTAAGCTAGAGTATTAAGTATACACCAAAGGCTTGAGAGGTATTATATGCTAATTTACAATAAAAAGGGGTTCATTGTTATTTGCATCTACAAGTTCATAAGGCAGCCAAACCAATCATGTAGTCACTATCAAATATTGTGCTTAAAACCAAAGAAAAAGTTTCAGAAAAATAATTGAAAAGAGAATATTCTTACAAAAAGTTATAACTATGAATGAACATTTCTTGAAAAAACATTAGAATTTTGTTTTCTTTTCCAAATCTAACATGTTTCATAACAGCATAAAAACAATGTGATAAACTAAGCCAAAACAACACCCTCCTCCAATGCTTCAAGAGCCTTAGCCAACGCTTACTCAAATACAGAACCAACCTCTGCTGGTTGTACAATGGTACTATTTTTTTTTTAAAAAAAGCATATTCAGAGTGTTTAGAAACTGAAATCTCACTGAAACACTACAGTGCTTATTTCAAACCTAATCAATGGTTCTGAAAGCCAAATTGCCCAAATTTAATACTTCTCAGTTAACATGAAGAATGTAGCAATTTAGATAACCTCCCACATTTTAAAACAGGTAGTTAGAGGCAACATTCTATTATAAAAGGGAAAAAAGAAACAGACAATGGATGGATCTAATAATGGGAAAGGATAACAAAGACCCAGGATTCTAGCATCTGGCACTAAATGAACTTTTTTGTAAACTGAATGGTGGTTTCCAAAACTGCTCCAAGCATCATTCCTTTGCCAAGGCAGTAAACAGCTTTTATCAGCAATAATGATGGCATAATCCCAGCTAAAAAGGAAAGTAACATATGGCAGCAGCCCTCCAAATACCATCCCGACAAAGTAGGGGGCATTTTTATTACAGCGTCCACTTGCAGAAAATCTGCCAGGCATCTTTCCCTTTTTTATTTTTTCTCTTTTTACTTATTTGTTTTTAAATAGGTTATCATCTTCCTTGAACTGAATATCACCACATTTGGGATTTTTAAATTAATGATTCCTTTTTTCTTAAACTCATTTACAGGTTTATACAAAGAGATTGCCACATCTAATAATGGCTAATAAAATATAATGGGCTGCCTATTCTAAAAAAATATATTTTTAAAAAAGCACCAAAAATTTTTTGAAAGCTCCAAACTTAGAAATGTAGTTTTTAATTAAGGCACCTACCTCACAACCTAGATTTACACACAGTGAGCACCCAAGAAATAACTGATTTTGTAACAGCAATTCAGGTAAAAATAATGTAGATACAAAATATTTCTTGGTATACACAGTAAATAATGAAGTACAATAAACTGCAAAGAAAATTTATAAGTGATCTTAATCTTGATACCTGTTTAAAAGTCAGAATTCAAAATAATAGCTCAGATCAAAACAATCACAATGAATATTTTTTAGGCCATCCTACTGTTAATCAATAAAATTATAAAAGAGAAAAAGACAAAAGAAATAAAACAAAATATAAAAATAAAAAATAAAGTGTAAAAGAAGATGCTTCCATAAAATATCTTCTAATGAATTGTGGGATAGACTAATATGAAACATAAATCCAACCTTGCTTTTCAATGATAGACCTGTTATTTTCATTCACAAGTCAATGGCTATCTTTTTTACTCAGGTTCTTGATCTTTCTTAATGCCTTGCAAATGCAATCTGAGAATGATGAAGATGTAATTTTGATTCAGATTTTAAATGCTATAACGATCACTTGGAAAATTAGTTTCCTAATTAACATAGCAATTATTGCATCCTATACATTTAACATCTTATTGTACTCATAGTCAAGTGCAAACCTTTATTTACTTCAGGCAAATTTATTAGCTGATAAAAGAATCAGTGAAAAAGTAAAGGAATGTTAATATTTTTGACATCTCTACCTATAAATATTTTTTCAGACTGAAAAATGTATGTAATAGCTCCACTCACTGATGTGCACTACAGTTTACCACAGTGTCTATATTTCTGTTGTCAGTTTTACAGTATCTCCCTTCATTAAACCCATCATGTTTTCCTTTTGATCATGCAACCAAGGCCAGAAGACAGATATCTTCCTGGAACAGAGCAGTCTGCCAAGTCTTTCACAAGACCAGCTTAACCTCCCTATTGATTTTTTCAACACTGCAGCCATTCATTGTTTGTGACATTTGGCTGTCGGCTCTTTAACACCCTTCAACCAAATCAATTTCATATTTTTGTCAATGCTCTGCAAAAGGTTGAGTAAAAATAGGAAGAGACTTAGCATGATTTAAAATGTTGATTTTCACTGTTTTATCTTTAGTTTTTATAAAGCTTATAAACTTAATTCATGTGCTTACTTATACTTCTGTGAAAAACAAGGAGAAGCTTTGTAAATTATTATCTCAGCACGAGTACTGAACTTATTCTTACTGAATCTTAAAAAGATACCTAATTTTCTTAATATAAATTAATTTTTATACTAATAACATACTACCTGAACTTAAGACTACTACATGGAAACAATAATGTTTTCTATGGTATGGATAGTTAAATAATTGGTAAAAAAAAAAAAATGAAAAGTAATATAGGGGAGCAGTTGTAGCTCAGTGGTTGAGCACCTGCTTCCCAACTACGAGGTCCCAGTGCCTCCCAAAAAAAAAAAAAAAGTAATATACAAAACATCTTACCATCATCATTACTATGTTTACTAAAGACAAATGATGCCAAAACATAAACACACACACACACACACACACTCAAGTCAGCATTTTGCTCAACCTAAATCAGAATTTCCAATTTACCTAGATACTAAATGTTAAGGATTGCCTTCAGGCTGCCAAAACTTTTTTGCATTCAGAAAATTCTGCAGACTTGCATGGAAATAAATGGAGAAAGAACAAACTGCAAAGGAACTAAGCATTTTCATTTTATTTTTGTTAGCAAGCTTGTAAGCTACAATTTCTATATTAATTTCTACTAGGGCTCCTACTTTAGTATTAATTATCAAAAGAAACAGACAGTTCTTGAACTCACAGTTAGTGATTCATCTAAATATATATTTTGGACTTAAAAAAAAAAGGGAAGTTAATGACTTGAAAAGCCTAACAGTTCTTCTGGAGGCATTATACATTATCACAGAATGCATATAACACATAATTCTTCAAAACATACTAATAACCTAATATACCTATAAATTTCTGGCATCTTAATAGGTGTTCTAAAAACACCCAAACATAGTTAGCTGCAGAGTAATAAGCAAAAAGAAAAAAGTTGCAACAGCAATTTTAAGTATAAGTATTTATATATCTAAACTATTAAAAACACAAATTAATCTGATTAATTCAAATAGCTTCTTTGGAGCATTTAGGAAGTACAATGTACATACACATTTAGGGTGTTCCCAAATTTATAAAATTGTATTTCATCAAATCTAAGACAACATCAAGATTTTATGTGCTACTATAGAGAAAGAAAAAATTCTGCCAATTAAACAATGATATGACATCGATTGTAAGAGATGCTTCCTGATTTCAGAAATGTTTGCTTGAAAGGGGGAAATGAGCCTCTTAGAATCAATGAAACATGATGATAAATTAGAATAACATCTACTATTGGTAGGTTCTTTACGTGTGCCATTTTAAAATATGTACGTTAAATATTGTGACAAGCACTTCAAGTTGCTTTGGAATATTAATATGATTTGCATAACCAACTGACTCCCACATTATGACACTATGGATATAATACAAAAAAAAAAGTACACCCTAAAGAATAAAGCACACACAAGGAAACCATATCATATCTGCCATTTTTGCAAATAAATCATTCTAAAAATTCAATTAAACAACTAAAAATGTCCGTAACACTCTATTCAGCAATGCTTGTAGAAGAAACACTTGGGAATGAGGATTTGTGTTTAATAAAGCTCGGACACTCATTAACTATGTGATCCTGGACAAACTACTTAACATCTCTGAGCCTCAGTTTTCTCAGTGATGAAAATGGCAATGCTACTTGCCTTTAAGGATTACTGTGAGGATTAAATGAGATAAGTTATGTCAAAGCTCTTAATAGAGGACTTGGCTCATTGTAAGTGTTCAATAAACGTTCCTTTCCTTTCTTCTCACTACCAAGCTATTATACAAGCAGCATTAAAACCCTTTAAAAGCTAGTGGATCCTAATTTTCACTACTTGACTCCAGATCAATCTTATATACGCTTTTAGCTCCTTGGGAACCATTATATATTATTGCTGAATGTATATGGTAGAAAGTTATGGATGATTAGATTCATAAGAATTTAAGCTCCATAAGGGCAGGTATTTATGTGTGTTTTCTTCAACTGCTGAATCTCCAGCATCTAGAACAATGCCTGGAAAATATTAGGCACTCAGTAAATGTTTTTGAACAATTTAGGATTTCAAAGAATTTTTCTCACCCCATACTAAACTTACTTGATAGCAATGCAGTGAGAACAAAAAAGACTTTTTCTTCCACCCGGAAAATTACTGACCATTACAATAGGCAACCTTTATAGCAACATTCTAAGTAATTCATCAGCTATTTACTGAGAATCTACCATCAGAATTGCACAGTGCTAGTTATTAAGGAGAAAAAATTAATATGACACAATTACTGTTTTCATGGGAAAACACAATGAAGACATGCATAAAACTAGATTTGACTACTAGGTGTTAACACATTTCAAAATAAACCATAGAGGGAAGATGGCGATGAACTAATAGGCAGAGCTGAAGGCTCTCACGAAAACAATAAAGAGCCAAAAGTTGTCCAAGGGACCTGCTTTTGGAGTCAGCAGACCAGGACAGTGCTACACAACTCCCAGGAGGGTGAGAGAGGAGAGATGAAGAAGCCAAAATGACAAACATGATTTACCAAGCCCCCATGGCAGCTAGGAAGGGCTCCCCTCCCCCATCCCCAAGATATTAAGCTGGGGTAAAACACCTGGCTCACTGCAACCTACTGAGAGGGGAGCAGACATCTTCCTCCCTTGTCAGCTGTTTGAAGGGAAAAGGAAGAGGAGGTCAGGGTATTTTTCTTCAGTGAACTCAGCCAGCAGAGTCTGCTTTGAATCTCTGATCTGGAGATGAAACAGGAACACAGGAAAGCGGAGAATGAAACACCTTCTTGGAAAGATGTGCTGACTATCGCCATCTGCTGTCCGATCTGGAAATTCCATGGACAAAAACTGTTCCCACTCTCTGTATCCAACCACTGGGAGAAAATCTGTGCCCCACTAGTGAGTCCCTGGCCCGATTTTGAAAACTTAAGCTGGGCAATTTTAAAGATTGAGAGTAAGTTGAACCAAATATCAAAGGAGTACTGTGGGAAAAAAATAGGAAAAAGAGAGAAATTAGCCATCAGAGTAAATTCACCAACATATTTAGATGCCTAGACATCAGCAAAAAATTACAAACCATACTAGGAAACAGGAAGAGATAGCCCAGCCAAAAGAACAAACCAAATATCCTGAAGAGATACAGGATTTAAGACAATCAGTGAAAATCATATAACTCTCCTAAATCACTCCAAAGAATTTAAAGAAAATATGACTAAAGAAATAAAAGATATTAAGAAGACACTGGGAGAGCATAAAGAACAATTTGAAAGCCTGCAAAGAAAACTAACAGACCTTATGGGAATAAAAGACATGATGGATGAGATTAAAAATACATTAGAGGCACATAAGAGCAGATTTGAATTGCCTGAAGACAGAATTAGTGGTTTTGAAGACAGAACATCTGAACTGGAAAAGACAGGAGAACAGAAAGAGAAGAGAATGGAAAAAAATGGAATGGAGTCTCAGGGAACTGAACAACAACACAGAATGCACAAACATTTGCATTATTGGTGTACAAGAAGGAGACGAGAATGGAAAAGAGGCAGAAAAAATATTTGAGGAAATCATGACTGAAAACTCCCCAACCCTTATGAAGGACATAAATATCAATACCCAAGAAGGACAATATACCCCAAATAAAATAAATCCAAATAGACCTACCCTGAGACACCTACTATTCAGAATAACAAATATCAAAGATAGAGGATTCTGAAAGCAGCAAGAGAAAAGCAAAGCATCACATACAAGGGAAACTTGATAAGATTAACTACTGACCTCTCATCTGAGACCATGGAGGAGATAAGAAAGTGGTTTGATGTATCTAAGGTACTAACAGAGAAAAACTGCCAGCCAAGAATTCTGTATCCAGCAAAGCTGTCCTTCAAAAATGAGAGTGAGTTTCAAAGTCTACACAGACAAACAAAAACTGACAGAATATATTACCAAAGGCCAGATTTGCAAGAGATACTAAAGGGTATGCTGCAGCCTGAAAGGAAAAAACAAGGGCGAGAGATTTGGAGAAGAGTTTATTTACAGTAATAACACTGAATGTTAATGGATTGAACTCTCCAATCAAAAGACATAGACTATTAGAATGGATAAAAAAATATAAGCCATCTATATGTTGTCTACAAGAGATCCACCTCAGTCATAAGGACACAACCAGGTTAAAAGTGAAAGGTTGGAAAAAGGTATTCCATGCAAATAATAACCAAAAAAGAGCTGGGATAAATCAGATAAATGTAAAATAACAACGTAATAGTATATGAACAATAATTACGCAGTACAACTGGCAAATTGTTCCTGTGATCAGTATTCTGTAATTTTTTTCATACAAAATAAACACTTGGTTTTAACTGAAGAGAGCTAGAGAAGAGATATATTTTTGGTTACTTCATTTTTCTTTAACCCTTTCTTATTCATACTCTTTCATTAAAATGATCTATCTGGATCAATAATGATTTAACATGACCACTGTTGAACAAGATTTTGAGTTTTTCTGCCTCATAAAATTATGAGTTGGCAAACTGATATCTGCTGTAATTCATTCCAATAAGATGTGAAAAATTCCCAAATAGGAATTTGATTATCTAGAAAGACTAAATGGAAATTAAATAACTAAATAATTTATTTCATTCTTAGAGATTATTATGTCCAATAGTTAGAGCTGTTAAATTAATTTCTATATTTGAATTATTATTTATATTTATAAATGTTTGTTGCTATGATATTTTTACAAACCATAGCGGCAATAATTTTTCCCCTGAAGACCTAAAAATTAAAATAATTTAAAATAAGATAGAAAATAAAATGTGGAAGAACATTTAGAATCAAGAGACCATACAGGGAAGTGGATGTGACTCAAGTAGTTGGCACCTGCCTACCACATAGAAGGTCTCAAGTTCGGTTCCCAGTGCCTCCTAAAGAAAGACAAGCACAGCAGGTTGGAGCAGGCAGTTGACACAACGAGATGATACAACGAAGAGATACTACGAGGAAACACTATGAGAGACACAACAAGCAGGGTTCAAGCAATTGAGTACCTCCCTCCCATATGGAAGGCCCCAGGTTTGGTTCCTGGTGCCTCCTAAAAAGAAAGATGAGCATACAACGAACAGACACAGAGAACAGACAGCTAACACAAACAACAAAGGGGAGGGAGAAATAAATAAATAAAATAAATCTTAAAAAAAAAGAGAGAGAGACCATACAATGAGGTGATTGTAGGCATGTGATATGCTAATCCAAAGGGTCTGATCACTATTCATGAAACAAGGAGTATTTGAAACACTCTGCCGTATGTAAAGTCCACAGACTCCAAACTAGAGATTAGTTATCCAAATCAGAGATATAAATATTTCACCCTAAGTAAATTAAGTAGGATAAAAGAGCAACAATATACTGGACACGAACTCTCAACAAGTTAGACCTAGCAGTTACTCTATGTCAGCCTACCCTAACATATGTTCTATTCAACATGCATTTACTGGTGCTGCCCTGTGCCAAGCTCTGTGTAAGGCACCTGGGTATACAAAGATAATAAGAAACACAACAATCACCCAGATAACCACTATCACCATGTTGAAAGACTAAACAAGATAGTCTACTATTAGATACTGCCCTTGGACCATGTTTTGCTCATTTGAAGAAACTGGTGAGAAAAAGCACTGTAAAATGAATACATGATCTTTGTACAAAAGCTGAAAAATACAGAAAAGAAGAAAGAAGACATTCCACTACTGAATGGTAGCCATAATATAATATAGATATTTTGGTCTTTATTCAGTACTTTTTTCCTATGTGTAAGTACTGGAGGAAAAAATATAGGAGCATGTGATATCACTATTCTATAAACTGCTTTTTAAATTTAATATATTTATATACTATTAGATTTTCTTCCAAACCATAATTTAAAATAGCTATATGGTATTCTCTCACATGGCTATAGGATAATTTAACAAAATCACCTGTTATTGGACATTTAGGTTGTTTATACTTTTATCCTATTAGGAATAATGCTACAAATTAGATTATTAAGTAGCCAATTAGTAGGTATAGGGAGGTTTCTCCTTGTAGATGATTCCAGCTAAGAAATAAAAAAGGAATAATAGAATTAGAATATCACCATTTTATAACCTCAAATGAACTAATAGATTTAAACACTAAGCATCAATAGCTGCTGACATCACAAAAAAGAAAGAACAGCAGACATCATGTGTCACCTGATGTAAGAACATAACACAACCTATGAAGCAATTCTGCAGGGGAAAAAAATTAAACCTAAATCTGATTAAGCCTATAGATCTAATTGTCAACTTACAGGAAATATAAAGAATGGAGGAACATGATAAACCATACCACAGGGATGCAATCAGCAAAACCCAGACCGGAAATTATAGGACAAACAACCCAGTTTCTTCAAGGAAACAAGTACAAAAGAAAAAGAAAAAAGAAATAGAAAAGAAGCTTCAAATTAATAAGACTTAAAAGTTATATCCACCAATTGCAATGGGTAGTGTTTATTTGTATCCTGATTCCTGGATATATGATGATATTAAGGAAGTACTGTTAATAATAGTATGGTGACTAAATTATATTTTTTAAAAAAAAGAGTCCTTATTTCTCATAGGTACAGACTGAAAGCAACATTTACAGGTAAAACAATATATCTTGGCTTTACTTCAAAAAATACAGGAGGTTAAACATTGGAGACGAGAAT
>PVKH010009848.1:17500-18591 GCA_004027955.1 Chaetophractus vellerosus
ATAAAGTGACACAATAAAAAAATATAAATATAATGAAAGTTTTCAAAATTAGAGATTGAGATACAATATAAGAATACTTGATTTCTGAGTTATGAATTGCTCATAAAAATGTGCTAACAGTGCAACAAAAAAACATCACTAAAAAGCAAAAGTGCTGCACTCAAAACTATTTCTATACATTTAAACTGTTACACACTAACCAATAGTGCAGATTACTACAACCTGGCTCTGAAATTAACTCTAACATTGAGAACAGTTAAGAGATTAACTTAATTTCCTTTGATTCTGAAACCAGGAAGATCAACTCTGCCTACTGTAATGGAAGCCCTACATACCAAACAGCATTCTGAACAAAGGCTGGGTGAATGTACTACAAGCAATACAAGCTCAAGACCAAAACAAGTCATACAACAGTAAAGCTATACTCCAGAGACTTCACTCTTCTCCTGTCTTCTCTGTCACTAAACAAACTAAGGTAAGATAACACTCTGGGGATGAAATAGCAAAGAGGAGGCAATACCAAATGGTTATAAATGTTCTGTTGCAACAGTTACATACATAAAAATCCAGCCATGCATTTCTCTGGCATCTACCTTATAACTGGTCCAGGGCAAAAAGCACGGTACCTGGGGGATACACGATTACACAAATAGAAAAATAATCCACAAAACTTCTCCTATCCCTACAAAACCAAGCATTAACCAAATTTAATTTAAAAATCACTGCCACAAAATATTTGAGTTTTCAACAATGAGAATAAATTTAAATATCTATATTCATGCAATTATTCAACTAGTTTAGGATCCTACCTAATAACAGAGTCAGTACAACAGTTAAGACTAAGAGCTTAGGATTTATATAGACTTTGGAAACAAATCCAAGCTTTACAATTTAATAGCTAGATGACCTTGGACAATTTATTAAACCTCTCTGAGCTTCAGTTTCCTCATCTGAAAAATAGGAATAATCAAAGAAATCACAGTTCCTGGTACACTGCAAGCCTTTATTAGGGCTGTTAGCACATAATAATTATAGAATTTCTAAAAATATAGAGAGAGAGACGCTATAATTGGACCATGTGGACTAGCTTG
>PVKH010009849.1:0-18798 GCA_004027955.1 Chaetophractus vellerosus
ACTCCACAAAATTCTGTTAAGGTATTGAAAACACTCTCACCCAGATCCTTGCTTCTTATAAGCGTGCAAGTAGGGGAATCCAGTGAAGCTGTTTTGCATATCTCTATTGCCAGCTCATGCCATGGACTCTTAGCAACCTCTTCATTATTGGAAAGGGAGTCATTAGTACCCTTGAGTCCAATGAGTGCAGAGATCCATCTCAGATATCCCATGTTTAAGACTCTGTTCCTCAAGAACCACTCCTGGTACCAGCTGTTCTAGTCAGGGTTCTCTCGGGAAACAGAATCAACAGAAGGTATCTGTCAATAATATAAGATTTTATAAGTCTCTCACGTGACGGTGGGGATGTACAAGTCCAGGTTCCGCAGGCAGGCTGCAAGCCAGGAGCTCTGATGAAAGACCCATGAAAGGTCCTTGATGAGTTTCTGGTAGAGATGTGCTGGGAAATTCTCTGAATGTTGAAATCACTTCCCCTTTTAAGGCAGCCTACTGACTGGATAACAGCATCATCCATTCTTGATCCAATTTCCCTGATTGATGCAGATATAATCAGCCATCATTGCAGTAAACTCACTGGTGATTGAAGTCCACAAATGCTCTTGTATTACAATTAGCCCAGTTTTTGTTGGACCTAATACCTGGACACAATTACCTGGCCGAATTGACACATTAGCCTAACCATCACATGTATTATGTATTTCTGTGATAGGAAAAGGTGCTTTGTGGTGTTTATATAAAGCTTAATGGGAGAATTACAATGCAGCCCTCTAAGGTTCTGGAGCAAAGTCATGTCATTGCAATGGAGAATCAAACAACATTCAAATAGCAGTCCTACTGTGGTACTGGACCCTTTCAGAGATGGATAAATGAATACCAAATGTTCATGTAGACAGAAATTCCCTGCCTCAACCGAAATCTGTTAACCACATCACACTACTAGAGAGTTTAAAGCAAAGGCAAGAGTGGAAGTGGGGAGTCCAGTTAGGAAGCTACTATGACAATTGAGGGAGATAATGGTGGTCATGTTAAGAAGTGGTAAGATTCTGGATATATCTTGATGACAAAGCTGACACAATATGCTGGTGGATTAACTGTGGAGCATGATGGAAATAGAGGATCTGGGATAGCTAAAAAGGTTTTTGGCCTGAGCAAAAGGCAAGAAAAGATGGATTTGGCATGTACTAATATGGCAAAGACTGTGAGAAGAGAAAATTTGTGAAGGACCGAGGTTGGGGGTGTGAGGAAGTTACCCAAAGCTCAATCAGGGACATATTAAATTTGAGGTACTAAGACATTCCAGTATGGATATTGAATAGGCAGTTGATATACAAGTCTAGAGCTCAGAGGAGAGGTCCAAGCTGGAGATAAAAATTTGTAAATTATTGGCATATAAGTGATATTCAAAATCATGAGTCTATATGAGATTAAAGGAGTATCTGCAGATAGAAAAGAGGCTCAATGACTGAGTGCAGTAACACTGTCACATTTAGAGATCAAAGAGATGAGAAGGAGCCGGCAAGGGAACCTAGGATAAAATAGCTAAAGACAACCAGGCAAATGTTTTCTTCTGGAAACCAAGTAAGGAAATCTTTCCAAGGAAGAGAGTAATGAGCCATGTCACATGCAGCTACTAAGTAAGGTGACTTTCTCATTATTCTGCTTCTTCAAATATGACTTACTATTGCATTTTTGCTCCAATTCTTTCATATTATGTCTCATTTTTCCCTCATTACATCAGTTCTTGTATCTTTGCCCACTCCTCTTTCTTCATAATAACAACTCTTGAACACATTAGTGAGTGCTTGGCAACTTAAGTCTTCAGAAATAGAAAAGCATCTTTCTAGTTTATAAACACAAACATAAGTCCTGATGCAATTTGGATTCTCACCTTGTATATTTTTTCAAATAATTCACAGTTCTTTTTAGACATTATCTCACTAATCCTAAGATAAACTACAAGTATACAGACATTAAATTTTATTTGGGAGTACATATGAAGGACTAAACCAACCCTCCTAAAATAGACCATACAGAAGGTTTTAAATAAATAAAATAAAATTTATCTGTAGATAAAATCTTATTTTTTCATAAGCTCTTCTACATAAATATTCATGGAAATCACACAGAATGGATATTTGGAATTTTAATCCAGACAACTCAATAAGAAAAAAACCCAAAGGCTGTGCCTGATTTATTTATTTTTATTTATTTATTTTTTTATTTTTTTTATTTTTTTTTAAAGATTTATTTATTTTATTACATATCTCCCCTTCCCCCCGCTGCGGCGACGCGCCGAGAGTGGTCACTGCGCAGGCGCGGCTTTCCCCGCTTGTGGGCAGTCTCTGCGTCCGTTCACGGCTGACGCTTGCTTCAGTTCGCGGGTGGCTGGCTGCGCTCCATCCGCGGGCGACCTGCCCTGCCCGTGGCAGCTCTTGCCCTGTCCGTGGCAGCTTCTTGCCCTGCCCACGGCGGCTCCGGCCTGCCCATGGCGGCTTGCCATTCTCAAAGCGGTCTGCCCGCTAGGAGAGGTCCCCGGGAATCGAACCCAGGGCCTCCCATGTGGTATGCCAGCGCCCTATCCACTGGGCTATCGAGCCGGCCCCTGTGCCTGATTTAAATAGGTGCAATATCATATTATTATCCTGATCATCTTCATCATCATCACCATTATCTACAAGAATCCTTAATCAGTGTTAGCACTGTGATATGGATTTTAAATATATTTTATTATTTAATTATCATAGTCACTCCACATAATAGGTAGTAGAATTATCTATTTTAAGTTGAGGACCTCTAGGCTCAGGGACTTTAAGAAACTTGCTCAAGGTCACATAAAATGATGGGCTTGAAATGTGGGATTATAAAACCTAATAATAATAACGGAGATACCTAAATTTTGCTTTTAAAGGAAATACTAAGATTCTTGGTGACAGTAACATAGAGGATTAAAATGAGGAATGTAGAGGATAGCTTAAATGTACGAGATAGAATCAAACAATAAAACAGAAGCAAACAAATAATTAAAAATTAGTACTTTGGGAAAACTAATAAAATTGATAAACGTCTTGCAAGACTAAGCAAGGTTTAAAAAAAAGAAAATGTGCATATAAATTTACCATATCTTTATCTGTCCAAGCTAATATAAAATTAAAAGGGAAAATTAGTCCAGGACAACAATAGAAAATGGCAGACCAACCTCACTTACTAAAATAGATGGAAATTTTCTATAAAGAAAGAAAAAATAAGCAAAGTAAGTCCCCCAAATTCATGGTGCTCGGCTCACTTTCATCAAGCTATTGCATTGCTCAAAGCTGTTTTCTTCCCTACCTCTTGCACCTAAATATTATTTTGCTATTATTTTGCTTGGTTTGATATTCCTTTGTTGAAGGCAATTCCATAAAGAGTATTATGTAGTTAGTATTACGTGCTATGTTTTGGGAAAGACAGTAAGCAATGATAGGTCATAGCTTATCTCTCATGGTACTTAGAATCAACCAGAGACAACAGGAGACATGGATTCGGTATAAATAACTATAAGATATCACATAAAAAGGCATGCCTCATGAGGAGAACAAAAAAACACACATATTGATTCTGTAGTAGTATTGTTCAGGTGGGATGCTGGTGGTAGTATTTATGATACTGGAAAAGCATCCAGGATTTTGTCTTTAATAATTTACAGACATTGAGCACTTACATATACCTGGTACTGTGATAATTCTTTTACACCTGTTATTCTTTTCATTATTTTTGGTGTTAGGTAGTATTATTTTCATCCCTTATTTTTTAACCAAATTTTTTTTCTTTATTTTTAAAGAAGCTTTAGATTACATAAATGTTACATCAAAAATATAGGGGATTCCCATATGCCCCCTTTCTCCCCCTCCCCCCACATTCCCCCATTAACAACATCTGACATTTGTTACAATTGATGAACATGTATTGAAGAATTGCTTCTAAGCATGGTCTATAGTTTGCATTATGCTTTACACTTGCACGCACAGTTTTATAGCTTTTGACAAAATGTATAATGGCCTGTAACCATCACTGCAATATCATGCAGAACAGTTTCAACGTCCCCCAAATGCCCCACATTACACCTATTCTTCCCTCTAGCTCCCTTCAGAACCTCTGGTGGCCACTGTCTTTACATCCCTTACTTTTCATATGGAGAAACCGAGGCTCAAAGAATGATAATAAATTGCTCAAGGTCATAGAGTTAATAAATTATAAAGACAGGATTAAAATGAAAACCGTAACCACTATATTTTATTGATGTCATGTTTAAATGTCTAGTTTGAGTGAAGGGTGCAGTATTTGAGTATAAGTGGTGAGTTAAGAGGCTGAAAAAGTAGATTAGGCTCAGATAATGAAAGGCTTTAGTTTCTACAGGCAATTGAGAATCATAGATTGGTACTGAGCAAGGGAGTGACTTGCCACATTTGAGCATTACAAGGATTACTCTTTCCTTGGCATACAGGATGGATTATAGTGGACATAAACCATAGCCGAAAACCAGTTAGGAAGCTCTCGCAAGGTGAAAAGAAATGAGTACATGGATGTCTATGGTGTATGTGATTAAGCAGAAATAATGTAAATGCTGTAGATATAACTGTTTAGTTAAGATTAAAAGCTTTCCCCCATACTGCAGATATTTTAAAAGGACCTATAAAAAATACTTAATGCCCTAAATTAAAGAAATTGATGAAATAAATTGTGTTAATCTTTCAGTTTTGGTCTCTTAATCTCTGTTAATCTTTGTAATCTGGTATTACATAGCAATATAAATTGTGCTTAAAATTACTAGATATAATTACTAGGTGAGTATAATCAGCTGCACAAGCACAAAATAAACACTGAAGAATATATTTCAAAATAGTAATGATGGCCAGTTATAAAATATAATGCAGAAGGATATGCAAAACAACTAATTGTTCTATTTACATATTTATAAATAAGATTTAAAAAATATTAAATTTAAACTTAGTGGAAATATAACATTTTTAATGATATAAAATTTAAAAGAAATTACAAACTCTTTATAATTAAAACCACACATTTTATTAAGTGGAATAAAAAGATTTTAATAAGCAGTCATGTAAAGTTTTTTAGATAGAAAATTTTCTTTGAGAATGAGAAGCTTTGTATTTTTAGTAACCTAAACAAAATGAGATTTTTATACCGTGTGGAACAGAATGGTTAAAAACATGGGCTTTGGTGTCAAATGAGCCTGGGTTCAAATCCTGACAGTCCATTAAGGAACTGATTGGCTTTGGGTAAGTAACTTCTCCAAGTTTCAGCTTTTCTCTTCTTTAAAATAGACATAACAATTTCCACTGAAGACTTCATTTCTCTGTGTCTGAGTTTCCTCTCCTGTAAAATAGGAATAAAAATAGTATCCCTGTCCTAACATTTTTGTAAGGATTAAATGAGTTAATATGTTTAAAGCACTTACACCTGTACCTGGAACATAGGTACAGGTT
The DNA here is from genome assembly GCA_004027955.1 of Chaetophractus vellerosus. Classification (NCBI taxonomy): domain Eukaryota; kingdom Metazoa; phylum Chordata; class Mammalia; order Cingulata; family Chlamyphoridae; genus Chaetophractus; species Chaetophractus vellerosus. Next base: position 5,484 of record PVKH010009849.1, read on the forward strand.
TAGAAGTATTTACTACTTTATTATTAGAGTTGACAATCCTTATAATATGCTTAATATAGTGCTTAGAACATGGTAACCACTTGTTAAACACTACTTGTCATTCTGATTACATGATGAAGATATAAAAATTATTTGCAAGGCACCTTAAACATCGCTAGTCTTCAAAAATTTATGCCATAATTAATTAGTTCTGTAAATAAAATAATTCATTTATCTCTTAAAGTATTATTTAAACTTTCTAGTGAAGCTACAAAACTAATCTTTAAAATGCTAAAACAAATTGCTTTCAATGGAGTTATGTATGCCTTAAAGAACGCTGAATCTCTTTGAATTCTTTTTGACTATGATTCCAAAAGAAATAAAGAAAAACAGCAAAGCAATTTCATTTATGTTTGAGTCTATAAATTTGTCTAAAAATATTATGGTAAGTTCATCAAGTCGCAAGCATTGTGCTACTTTGGAATCCAGAGGGAATTAAAATGGAATGGTCCTGGTTGCCACAAGCTTGTAGTGTATCAGAGAGACAGACATCGTAAGAAGAATTTGCCAGAAAATGAGATGAGTGCCACACCGGGATAGATGTGGGGTGGGGGTGGGGATCAGCGTACATTGGAAGCTAATTTTAAATGGGCAACGGAGAAGTACTCTTAAGAAGAGTTATACTATTTGAAAGAAAAATAAAAGAATATATCAAGGATGCCAATACCCTTATTTAAACACTATAATTTATAAAAACGATTGCTTTTGTTTTTAGGAAATAGACACTGAAATATTTAGGGGAAAATTAATATATATCAAATTTAGGTTGAATATATATCAATATAGATATGTAAATACATAGATACATAGATATAAATATGTGGGTAAAATGTTAACAATATAAGAAACCTGGGAGAAAATTATATAAGAATTATCTGTATTATTCTTCCAACTTTTCTGCAAGTCTAAAATTATGTCAAAAGAAGAAGTCAAAAGAAAAAGTTATGGCAAAGAACAATGGAGAGTTATAGTAGAGGCAAATCAGATCAGTTAGCTCACAGCAAATAAAAGCAAAATCAGCTTTCTTATAATTAAAGTTTGCCTAAAAATGCACAACAATAATTGTATGGTTTATCAAGTGTGAGCCTGACCCTGCTATTACACTCTCAGCAGGAGCAGAGACAATCACAAGAATCACGTCTGGGTGTCTCAGCAGGCCAGTCAGTGCCATGAGAAACAGACTCTCAATCATCACAAATCCATAAGAAATTTCAATTACTAATTGGAGCATCCAAGAATATTTGAGGAAGAAAACAATAAACCTACTGGTGTTGGCAGATAAAGAAGCAAATTTGCCCTCCTTTCCTTAATAAAGGTTAAATTGATATAAAATGATTTGACTTAAACACCTTAAAAATACACTGGGGTGGAGCAAGTCAAATCATGTCCCCTTGGAACACTAGAGTTGAAATGGAAAAGTAAAAGTTGATAGGCTATTTACAAGTTAGACCCTGGTGAGTTCCAGGATAACAAATGTAATCCATTTTAACATGATGAAGTTCTCATAATTAAGCAGTTGGTAAAGAAACAAACCTATTATGAGTTTACATTTCCATCTCTTTAGTGAAATTTTATGGTCAAATAAATGGGCATCATTGGGTCCTGACACTGTATACACAAAAGAATCCAGGCAAAAAAGTCACTGCTTTAATTCTTGTCAAACTTTTTTAACAAGCAGATCATCCATTCCTGGCAATGCTCTCAATTGGCTGTTTTATTCAGTTCTTGTTTAGAAATATTTTTCCAGTTTAAATTAGGTCTAGAGGGCAAGTTAAAGTGTTGTTGCCTTATCTGAAGCCAATAAATATTTTAACTTTTTGTCCCTTTTACAAAAATGTAGCAAATCTTTAACAGGAGCCTAAGTTAAAGGAGAGAAGATAGCCCAAGAAAGGAGTGAGCAGTCCTGACCCCAATTTATCTGGATTCTGGATTTCCACAGTAATAGTTCAGCTTCTGATATTTGCTTCAGTTAAGGAGATTGCAGCAGCCAAAACATATTACTTCTTCTATTGTCCTACAGTCCACCCAAATAAGACTCAGATGAAAATGAAGAGTGTGGTGATTCCCCAGTCATTAATGCCATACTGAATTTAAAATGCAACTGAGATAAAGGATTGCTTTATTAAATGATATTGATAGTGTACTAGATTTCTGTTTTGCATTAACTTTTGGAGATGTTCTCTTTATGTCATTAAGAGAATAACTTTATAAAAAAGCATTTCTTTCTTATTATAAAGGATCTCATGTTCCTAAGAGCAAAGAATGTGACCACCCAAAGATAATCAATCTTAAGATTTGATATAGATTGTAATACATTGCATATTTTAATTATAAGATTATATAAATGGAACCATGTTTATATTATCTTTTCATTCAATGCATTGTAAAATTACTTGCATGTCATCCATGCTCTTTTGATCTCTGTGAAAACATTTGATCCAATATTTTAAATAACATAACCACTTCACTGGTCAAACCTACATTTTAATATTGCTCTTCAACAATCCACATCATCCATCACCTAGTTTGGATTTGTCCATTTTTTTTTTGCTCTTATATTATTCACAATACTGTAGTGATGATAATTGTAACAAAATTTTTGTGGCCATAATTATTTTCTTGGGTTATGCCTAGCGGTGGGATGGTTGTATTAATGGCACACATTTAAGGCTTTTAATATGCAATGCCAAACTGTCTTCTGGAGGTGATTAATTCATGTCTTCAAAATATAGTTTGAATTGTGAGACTGAGACTATTAATTATCTACCAGAAGCCATTTTCCTCATTGTCTTTTTTTAACAAATCAATTTTTTGATACATATTAATAAAGCATAAATCCATCCAAAGTGTGCAATCAATGGTATTTGTATATCCTCATTGTCCTTTTAGTAAGTTATAACTTGATCTTGGCAATCCAGGTAGGGACTATGTTCCCAATCCACCCTTGAAATTTGGCATGATAATATGACAGTTCTGGAAAATGGCATATGTATAGTATTGCCTAGGCTAGATCCATAAAAGGAAGCTGCCTGGCCTCTGCTCCCTTTTCCCCTCTCTCTGGGGCTGAGCTTCGTTGTGTAGAACAAGCAGAAGTGGGAATGGAGGAGCAGTAAGATATGTCCTGAGATGCAGTAAGTACCCTGAGTTCCAGTACCACACCCTGGAACAGGACTGCCGTCCGTCTCGGACATTTATATGATAGTGAAATAAACATCCTCTCTGGGGTAAGTTACTGTTAACTATTCCAGTGGCCAAACCTACAAATTTTAAAGTTTGGAACAAGATTGAAACAAAGAGGGGAAAGTAATGATCTATTTCCAAAAACTGCTTATTTTCCTGAAAGCACATATTTGTCCCATCAGCTTTGTAGTTGTCTTCCAGCAGGATATATATTATGCTTGTGATTATAAATGGGATAGTGGTCACTGAAGCCTACCTCTCAAAAATAAGGACTTGAAGAAAATCTGCCTTATGACTGAGGTTGGACTTGTTTCTCTACCTCCAGACTTTCTCTCTTAATAACTCAGTTATAAAATATTTGTTTGATAAAGTTCTCATATCTAAAGTTCAATTACTCTTGGATACATATTATTTAGATTGTTCTGCATCTGCACTTATGGCACATACTGATGATACCATCCATAAAATAAATGAATTAAGAAAAGAAAGGTCAAATGTTTTCGCCAAGTGTTTTCAAAGGAGCCCCCCACCTAGATTTCAGTGTGCTTGTCAAATAGAGCAACTGAAAGATTTTTTTTTTAATTTTGTGACTGATTTAATAAAACACAAGCATCATATTGCACTAACATGAAATATCCTGGCAATGCACAACATTAGAGTAATTTGGGAAGAGGTTGACTAAGGAGAAATAGGAATTTAACAATTTATTGAAAGAAAGGCTCAACACCAGGATTTTAACAACTGATGTTAAAGAGCAGATATGATGCATAAACAGATCCATACACAACAGCATTTACTCTGTGGGAAGATAAATATCTGGTTAATTGGGGCTAAATGGGAGTGGTTTTGTTTCCTGGCTGCTAAAACAAAAATTATGCAATGGATTGGCTTAAACAACAGAAATTTCTTGACTCATAGCTTTGAAGCTAGGAGAAGTCCAAAATTAATGTGTCAGTAAGGTGAGGCTTTCTTTTTGAAGACTGTGGCATTCTGGGGCTGGCTGCTGGCAATCCTTGGTTCTTGACTTTTCTGTCACATAGTGATGTCTCCTGACTTCTCTTTCTTTCATTCTGCTTATAAAGGTCTCCAGTATTCTGGATTAAAGCCCAACCAAATTTAGTTGGGCTACTCCTTAACTGAAGTAACATCTTGAAAAGATTTTACTTGCAATGGGTTCACACCCATCAGAACATTCAGGAACATGTCCAAACTGGGGTACACATTTCAGTCCACCACAGGGAGTCACTATGTTCTTAAGGAAAAGGCATATAAAACAAGTGGTCTTAGATCCAGGACAATTATTTGAAAGTATTATGATTAATCTATTAAAAACAATAACAATGTGAAAGAGGGGGTGGTTAGTGTGTTGAAAATGTTTGCAAAATTGCTATTTAGCAAAGCATCAGTCAGCCATTTTAAAGGAAAAATGAAATCCCAATATCTTTATATCAAAGTGTTAGAATATTTTGCAAAGATTGTTGCAACAATTTCTCTAACCCCTATTACATCCTCTTTTTGAATGTGACTTTGCAATTTCTCCCACAAGGAGGTGGAGTCTATTTGCCCTTCAACTGAATATGGGTTGGCCTTGTGACTTGCTTTGACCAACAGAATGTGGGGAAATAACAGCCTATGTCTTCCAAGGTCAGAACTCAGGAGAACAAGAACAAATAGAAATTTGTTTAATATAAAATAGAGATATTCTGATTAGTCACTAAAATTATGAAATTATTTTAATGAATCATTCAAAGCATGATTTAAATAGAGTTTAGCCATCACAATTTGAAAAGGAATGGAAAAACAGGACTTGTCACTACCAATTAAATGAGACTCAGATCCTGCAGAGGTGGTCTGCTCTCTTATAGCGTCCCCTGGGAAAATTTGACTTCAGTTTATGATAGGCTTTCGAATGAGTGGCACTATATAAAAGGCAGGCTAATTGGTCACCAAATACCACTTAATAAATGGGAGTAAGTGAAAACATCATTGACAGAAGATTTATTCAGTGGATGGATGAAGTCTGAAACTCATATTTTAAAAAAATTTTATTTGAGTTTATCTGAAAATAACTGAAGCTTGCTCTGATCTACTGCCTGATTAAACTTTTTGTTCATTAGGGCATAGATATGCTTTGGACATGAAGTTGTTTTGGTCAGACTTTCAGATGCATTGATATTTTCACAGGATGATTTATGATGCTTACCCAGAGATTCATTTGTAATATCAAGCTTAAATTAGAGCCAATTTGGCAGCTTTCCAATCTGAAACCTGATATGTAAAATGAAAAACTCCTTAAGGGCAGAAAACCATTAAACAAAAATAGCATGTGGTAGTCTACACTCTATCTGTAAGATCAGTAGGAAAATTTCTCCCTAAGACAGATTCACAAAATAATCAGACAACCCTGATCATAGAACCAAAATTGATTCAAATAAATGTTCTGCAGCACCGTAGTTTCTTAAACCGATCATAGTTATATTTACCTACAGACTCTGTCTTGTTCAGCTCTGCACAGAACTGGCAGAGGTAACAAGCCAGGTGATTTTTGCATGGGTTGTAAGAAATATGTTTCAGAAATAATTAATTTTAAACTGCTATATTTCGTTTTTATTTATAAGTATTCTATTGTTTGACACAAAAAGACAAAAATGTAAAGAAATGCTCATCTGTTTCTGGGCTAATTGCGTTTGAGTACAGTTATATGTAAAGTGAATATCTGTAGTTCTCTTTTCCCATTTATTTTCTAATTGAGAAGATTAAAGTCTATGTAAATCATGCTGTAAATCATTCATCAAAATTGACTTCACAATCTAAGTGGCTAAATCAGACCATCTCTATTTTATGTTAAAAAACATTTCTGTTTGTTCTTGTTCTTTGCCGTAACTTTTCTTTTAAAAATTTCCTTTGATGTAATTTTAGACTTACAGAAAAGTTGTAAGAATAATACAAATAATTCTTATATAACTTTCCACCAGATTTCTTATATTGTTACTTACTATTTTACCCACATATTTATATCTATAAATCTCTATATTTATGTATCTATATTGATACATATTCATTTTCCCCTAAATATTTCAGTGTCTGTTTCCTAAAAACAAAGGCAAGAGTTTTCATAAATTACAATAGCTATGGCATCTTTGCTTCTAGCTGCTGTGAGCTGACTGATCTGATTTGCCCCTGCTACGATAACTCTCCATTGCACATAATTTCAGTTTATCAAGATGAGAAAGACCCAAGGTATCAACCAGGACAAAACACACAAAAGCTGCAAACCATTTCAGTTTCCATAGAAATACCATGGACTGGTGGGTGGAGAATACATACTAAAGAATAACATTAAAAAAATGATATTTTCATTAAGTTTGGAAAGGCATCCTAAAAATAAAATATTTATAGAATGAATTCTTGGTGATTACAGAATTTTTCTGAGAACTGCAAGACTTGTAAGAAATGATACCCACTGACTTACACTTTTTGTTGAAATTTAACAAAAATGTATGCTTAAACAAGAAATTTTCAAATGACTTAGAGGTGTATCTAGTTTGTGTATTTTCTTTTCTTTTCACTTGTGTTGTTAAAATTAGCTCCTCTCTTTAAATCTTACATTTTTGGGGCAAATTCTTGCTCTTTTGTTAACTCTGTACATTTGTATGCTATGTATATTTTCCTATGAAGACATGAATTAGCCTAAGGACATTTTAATATAAATATTTCTTAATAAAATACATAGATTTAACAGAATAAAAATAATATGATCATGTCAATAGGAAGAAAAGCCATTTGATAACAATCAACATTATTGTTTTTAAAATGTAGCAGCTTTGGAATAGAAGTGAATGTTAGAGTACCTATTAAAACCTACAGTAAACATAATGGTAAAAATTTAGAAGCATGACAATTAAGGTGAGGAAAAGACAAGGACTTGTGCTGTCACTGTTTATATTCAATATTGAGACTGGAAGTCCTAACCAATGTAAGAAAGCAACAAAAATCAGAAAAGAAAAATCCAAACTGTCTTTGTGTATAATTGATGAGGGAAAGATGTCACAATAACCACAATTCATCATTCTTTCTAGTGACTTAGAGATCTGTACTGCCATTTCTCAAATTTGTCTGTAGCACTAGGATACCAAAGAATCCTTGGAGACACAGCAGACTTTGTCTTGCTTTTCCACTTTTTTTCTGCTTTCTTTCTGTACCCCCACTGCACATTTTCCAGTAATTTGCTTGACTGTGACTCTGGTTACCCTAACTAGAGAATATTATAAAGTTCTATGACCATGAAGATTGGTATTCTTCTGTTAATTCTTCTCATTGCTGGTGATTTCATTATAAAACCCCTTGAAAAAAATTGTCTGACTTATCTTACATACATCTTCAGTCCCCAAGAGAAAAATCTTTATAGTTTCTTCTTATAAGTACCTACAATTTTTTTCTCCCCTACTTCCTCTAATGCCTTCCTGCCAACATTGAAAAAAAATCTGGTTATCATGTTTATTCTTACAGCATGGCTAACATTACCAATGCAGGGGGTAAAGATATCAATATATTGTGCAAAAGAATCCCCAAACTTCGCTGGGAATTAGCCAAACAAACAATAAACAAGCTCCATATTAAGCCAAGGAAGCCATTTTGGCACTGAGCTCACACTACAAATATAAAACTATAAAAATGTTATCCTCAGAATTGTGTTAATGTTTGTTTAAGGAAACTGCACTATAAATCAAGATAAATTTCTGATCCCAAGCAGTTAGTTCGGTGTAGTATCAATAGTGTCCAAACCAATTCCACCAACTAATGGTTGAACCATCTCATGCAAGGTTTTCATGAATCTTTCTAGGGTTTTCCTTCCTCAGATGGAAAATAGAAATCCTAAATCTACCTGGCAAGGTTGTTGTAAAAATAAAAATTACACGTATAATGCATGATAAATTCTACTTAATACTGTTAATTAAATGAAATAAGAAATATACATATATTGTTAAATTGAGTAAATATGGGTGAATAACCCATAAAATTTACCATACTTGCCACCAGAATTCCATATAAAGGACCACAATAAATTCATCTCTTGTACCATTTTCTTCTCACTCTTCCTCTTTTAAACTCAATGGGCCAGGCACCACTTTTAGTACTTATCATTTCTATAACTCATTTCATTATGCATCACATTTTTAGAAAATTGTTTAAGAATAAGCATAAAAGTCATTTAATCTCCATGAGCTAGGTGGAACACATTATTTCAATGTCGTGGTTGAAGACACGTAAGATTTAAAAATAGGGGAAGATAGAATGGTTCTACATAAAGAGAATATAAGTGGGGAAATGTATAGAGATGTATTTTTTTTAAATTCTTTTGACAGGGTACTGAAACTATTATCATCCTTCATTAATGTCTAGTCCAGAATGTGCCATAAAGCAATAATTCAGTGAATATTTATAAATGAAAAAATAAATGAAAACTGCTCATTACACTGTGAAGGAAAGTCAGTCGGCCAACACTTACACCAAAACTGAAGTTATGCACATATAGCAAGAATGAATTAATTTTTTCCCCCTGAAAATTCAAAGATTGAAAACATTTGAATTCCAGGGCACATTCAACTGTTTTGCCTCTCTTCTTGGACTTAGTTTGAGATAGGAATTGCAAATGGTGGGGGTTCTTTGAAAATTCTCAATTTCTGTATGTTTTTAGGAAGAAACAGAAAACGGCAAGATGCGAAGATCAAATGTTTTTATTTAGGTTTTCCTGAGGTCTTACAGGAAAGGTCATATTCATTTGAAAGCTGTACAAGCTTCAGGAGACAATTGCTCATGTTATCATTAGGAAAAACTATGTAACAAAAATATACTAAGGAGAAGAAAAAGTCTTACCTATGGCAATCCTTTCAAAATTTAATGACAAATGTTGAGCTAGAAGACTATACTGCATTTTGGAGTGCTAGAAAACAAAAGAGTTCTAGAACTGGAAGGGGAGTCACAGAAGTAGTCTCTTTAAGGATTTTCACCTAAATTATATCAAATCAGCTTCTCTGATCATTAGAAAACCCAGAGATTTCCTACTGGATAAATCCTTTTTATGTGCTGCAAATCACCAAAACCACCTGTGAAGAGAGTGCATACATACAAGGGTACAAATTTAAACCCATGATTGCAAAGTGAGTTCTGGTGGCTTTGACCAGTGAGAATTAAAAAGCATGATTGTTTCAGCCTCCAAGTCCTAATGTTCTCAGGGCCTGGTGATTCATCTTAACCAAGAGGAAAAATGGAAAAGAAACTTCTTTCCAAAGAATCATTGATGACATTTTAGGGGCAGTCCCACAAATCAGGTGTAAATTATGATAGCGGTTCTTGTTAATTTATTACCCATGCTGCCTCATTAACTTGATTCCCTTAAAAAGAAAAAAATCATGTCAAAGAAGCATGTTGGTGGTGTATTTCTGGGCCAAGTAAATAAAGCACATAAGATTGCTTCTTTAGCTTCATCACCATTTTCTGTGGAAGGGGACCCTCAGCCAGTGTTAGCCCTCCATGTGGACAGATCCCCATCCTTGCTGGATCCAAGTAGAATAGTCATTCACATTCTTAGTCAAGTATGACCATGGACCCCTGTCTGCAGGTTTCAGGCCCTAGAAACAGCTTAAGATGGACAGATGCTCAGATGTGTTAAATTTTTTTTTCATCAAGATTTGTGAAGGTTAAATATCACCCCATAAATTGTACCACACTATGACTCCCAGAAGAGAATTATAAATGTTTTACCTATCTCTAAACCATGATTTTTAAAACCCAAAAGATTTGAATTTCAGAAAGGTCCTTCATAGTCTTTTGAGCTGGTACATGTAAACACACATGAACATAGAAATTAGTAGTTGGAATAAAATAAAAACAATAAAATTTTTTCTAAATATGATATATATATTTATATTTTATCCTGTCCCCTAAACAAAGTAATTTTTAAATAAGCTTGTCATTTACTTTTTAAAATCAACAAAATAGAAAAATCATCCATGTCATGAGTAGTAGAATTACTTAATAGTAAGAAGTAAGATGGTGATTGAATAAGTAATTTGTTTATTGTACCAGTCAGGATTCTGCTAGAAAAATAGAACAAGTAAGAGATTATATATGTAATTTATTTATTGCTAGAAATCAGCTTACACATTTGTGGAGACTATCTTGGCAAGTCTGAAATCCATAGTGAAGGTCAGCAGGAAGGAAAGGCTAGAAAAACAGGCAGGAACCAAAGCTGCAGTCCACAGGTAGAATTCATTCTTCCTCAGGGAAACCTCAGTTTTTCTTTAAGGCATTTCATTTATCGGATCAAGTCCATCCAGATTATCAAGGGTAGTATTTGTGACAGTTTGAATTTGGTGAATCCAAAAAAGAAGATAATGGCCTTTATACTAGTCCATTCCTATGGGTGTGAGACCCTTTGATTGCATTAGATTTGGTTAAGGGACCTTGATTAGATCACTTTTGATTGGGCTAATTGGGTGGGGTGTGACTCAAGTTGGGTCTCCGTCCTCTTGCTGGGTCTTATATAAACTGAGAACACACAAACACACAGGAAAGCAGAGTGCCACCATTTTTGATCCTGCCATGTATGAGAGAGGACTTGAGGATCACTAGCAGTCAAAGATGAAGCAATGAAGCTCACAAGAGGCTGGGCCCATGGAGCAGCTCAAGGCTGAGGAGATGAGCCCTGCCACATGCATGTTTACCCACAGCTGAGCCCTAGGACACAGTGACCCTTGAGGGGAAGGCAGAGATCTCAGCAGAGATGGACTGGCATCTTGCCTTGCCATGTGGCAGGGCACCAGGATCATCAGTAGCCAACCTTTGATGAGAAAGTAGTCTCTGCGGATGCCTTGATTTGGACATTTCATGACCTCAGAACTGTAAGGTTTTTCCCTAATAAATTCCATGTATAAATCTAACCCTTTTCTGGTACTTTCCATTGGCAGCCTTGTGGCAAACTAAGACAATACCCTCCACTGAAAGTTAACTGATTGTAGATGTAAATCACATCTAGAGAATACCTTCACTGTAGCACATAGACTGGTGTTTGATTGAATAACTAGAGCTATAGTCTATCCAAGTTGACACATAAGTGACCATCACAGTTCACTCCTCATGAATTTGGCACCCATACACACCTCTTTAAACTATGCCTAATATCCAAATACAGACAATGACAAAAATACTTCTGCCTAAAATGATACAACCAAAGATGCTCAAACCCTTTCCCTAGGAAATGATGCACAGTTCTTGGGTAAGGGGTAATGTTCACTCTTCTCGTTATCCTATAAGTTAAGTACTGTGATGTAAAACTATTACTGATGCATTTTATGTCTGATGATAGGAAGGTAAGAGAGGAAAGAAAACAAAAATATTTTATATCTATGCATATAAACACAAACATATTCATAACAAAATAAAAAAGAAATATTCATAACAGTCACAATCTTCATTTCTGCAACTGGACACATGGTTACCATTTGTATTTATAAATACCTTCTTCTTCTACCCATTTCATATTCCCATTTTCCTCGGCAAACAGGGCATTGTCCTTAGCTGGTTGCAGTTCTTGCTTGATGGGAAACCCAAATCTTCATTCTTCAAGTGACTAGGCCTGAATTGAATTGTTGTGGTTTTCCACTGACTTTAATCACAGAACATGATAGAAGTAAGGGATCTCCTGTTCTCCAGTTATTCTCTTCTTTACTTCCTTCCTGTAGAGGCAGTCCTATTTTCCCTTGGCAATCAAGATCAAGCACCCCAGCACATTAATTCCATTCTTTGCCTGTTGATTTAGAGGCTGAGGACACCAAAGTAGCCATTGTATCTTCTGGTGGAAGCATTCCTCTCTTTGGAAGCAGACCCTTATATCAGCAGAGCCTAAGGTCGTGGAGAAGGAAAGCAAAGATTTTGCTTGAGGAACACTAAGGATAATAGCAATTGGTGGCACTCCCATTTTAACCCCTGGATTTCTAGACCTGTGAAGCTTGGATTTGGGAGAAACACCTGATGTTGATTTAGAGCATATACAGTCTCCTAGAGGACATTGCCCCAGCCCTGCAAGTGATTGCCACCTAGCTGGCACTGTTACTGAGTCTTCAAAAAAGTCATTCCACCATTTTATCCAGTCAGATGCTTCAGGATAATGAGAAACATGGTTAGGGCACTAATTATGCAAGCATGGACCTATTGCCACACTTCATTTGTTATAAAGTGAGTTCCATGATAAGAAGCAATGCAGTGTGAAATACCATTTTGGTGGTTAAAGCATTCTGTAAGTCCATGAATGTCAGTTTTGGCAGATGCATTGCATTTAGGGAAAGCTATATGTTGGGTATTTCTATTTTGATTATGCATTCTGGAATTGGGGGAATAACTAGAGAATAGGTTCAGAGATCCACTAGACCACTGTGCAATGGTCCTGAGCTAAAACACCATTGATCAGCTTACCTCCATAAGCCTCTGCTTTTACTGGTGTATCATGGTGACATTTTGGGTCTCCAGAAACCAGTATCAACTCAGAAGTAGGGTCTAGTAATGCCTCCAAATTCCTATTATTTCCCCTTTCCCAACATCAACTGGGTAAATAGCTGTAGATCACTTTGGAGAAGGCTGGAAGAAAAATTAACAATATGCATTTTGGGCATACTCTATTGGGCATACTATGAATTCTCTATTGCACTCAGCATCCCTTCATGCATGTGGTTCTGGGCCTGTAAAATGTTTCCAATCTAAGTATTGATTGTGAGGCTATGACTCTCTGTTTTTAGTGATTCAAGGTACACTTTGTTAACTCCATCTGGTATGCTTCTGCTTCCATGGATCAAGTAACAATTCAGAAGATTACCCATCTATTTCTTTTCTAGTGACACCATGATCAACTAGTCAGTGTTTTAGGTCTCTGCAAGACAGACTTTTCTCTTCCTGCTTTGACTCTAATGTCCATTATGGTAACCATGCCCACTTTTTTCTTTGGTGATTAATTGTTCTCACTTGGTCTCTGCTACCCTAGATTCAATTATCCCAATAGCATTAAGGGGTCTCAGTTCAGTGGCAGCAGTTCTCAATGTAA